>QLOH01001074.1:0-162868 GCA_026901365.1 Sesbania bispinosa
TATGTCCTGTGAAAGATTACTTTGAGACCTTAGAACTGAAGGAGTATGGATCTGTACTTCTTGGGAACAACAAAGCTTGCAAGGTGCAGGGCATTGGGGCAATCAGACTCAGGATGTTTGATAACAGAGAGATGTTGCTGCAGGAAGTGAGGTATGTTCCAGAGCTCAAAAGGAACCTTATGTCCATTAGCATGTTTGATGTTATGGGGTATTCCACTAAGGTGGAGGGTGGAATGATGAAGGTGTCCAATGGAGCATCCATAGTTGCTAAGGGGAGAAGAAGTAATGGGTTGTACATTCTGGAAGGATCAACTGTCATTGCACATGCATCAGTTGCTAGTCAGTCTATGGTAGACAAGACTAAGCTATGGCACCTACGTTTGGGCCATGTTAGTGAGAAAGGCTTGGTGGAGTTGGAGAAGCAACAACTGCTGATGGGTGATAAGCTTCAGAAGCTGGATTTCTGTGACCCGTGTGTTTTGGGTAAGTCTCAAAGAGTGAAGTTTGGGACAAGTAAACACACTTCCAGCAGACCTTTTGAATATGCACATGCAGATCTGTGGGGTCCATCAAGGACTCAGACGCATGGTGGAGGGTCTTATTTTCTGAGTATTATCGATGACTTCTCAAGGAGGGTATGGATCTACATTCTGAGGAACAAGACTGAGACATTTCAGAAGTTCAGAGAATGGCATACTCAAATAGCTAATCAGCAGGGGACCAAGCTGAAGGTACTGAGAACAGACAATGGGTTGGAATTTGTTTCAGATGAGTTTAACAGTTTTTGCAGGAACCACGGAATCAAAAGGCATAAAACTGTGGCAGGGACTCCTCAACAAAATGGACTTGCTGAAAGGATGAACAGGACCATTCTGGAGAGAGTCAGATGCATGCTCTTGGGAGCAGGGATGCCTAAGATCTTCTGGGGAGAAGCTGTAAACACTGCTGTGTATCTGATTAATAGGTGTCCTTCGTCTGCTTTGGGGTACAAGACACCTATGGAAGTTTGGAGTGGAAAACCAGCTGATTACTCCAATCTAAGGGTGTTTGGGGCTTTGGCATATGCACATGTCAAGCAGGATAAGCTGGAGGCACGAGCTGAGAAATGTATCTTCCTTGGATACGCTGATGGAGTCAAGGGATATAGGCTATGGAGGTTAGAACCTAAACCTTCAAAGTTTATTATCAGCAGGGATGTAACATTTGATGAGATGAGAATGGGAATGCTTGGTGGAGACTCTGAAAATGGGAGGGAGAAAGCTCACATTGAGGTGGAGGCATCTATGAGCAAACTCAGGGAGGATCGTCTGAAGACTTCAGAAGGTGCTACTTCAGAAGGTACATCAAATGATACTTCAGCAGGTTCAGACTTCAGAATGTCTGAAAACTTCAGACAGTTTGAAGACTTCAGACAGTCTGAAGACTTCAGAAGGTCTGAAGACTTCAGACGGTCTGAAGACTTTAGACGGTCTGAAGACTTCAGAAGGTCAGAACGCGCCGTGAATGACTATCAGCTAGCTCGTGATAGAGAAAGGAGGGTTCCAAAACCTACCAAAAGGTTTGGACACGCTGACCTTATCTGCTATGCTCTTAGTATGGCTGAAGATATACAGGGTTCAGATGAACCAAGAAACTTCAGAGAGGCACAAGAGAGTTCAGAGAGGTAGCAATGGCAACGTGCCATGGAGGAGGAACTTGATTCGCTGAAGAAGAACAACACATGGAGACTTGTAGACTTACCTGAGGCACAGAAGGTAATCAGATGCAAGTGGGTCTTTAAGAAGAAAGATGAGATTCCTGGTGTTGAGAAAGCGAGGTTCAAGGCAAGACTTATGGCTAAGGGGTTTACACAGGTTGAGGGTGTGGATTATAATGAGATATTCTCACCAGTTGTGAAGCACTGTTCTATCAGGATCTTGATGTCAATTGTAAACCAGTTTGATTTACACCTGGAGCAATTGGATGTCGAGACAACATTTCTGCACGGAGATCTGGATGAAACCATTTACATGGAACAACCAGAGGGGTTTGCTGAAGATCAGAGAGTGTGTCTACTTCAAAAATCATTGTATGGTCTGAAACAGAGCCCAAGGCAGTGGTATAAGAAGTTTGATGATTTTCTGATGAGAATGGACTTCAGCAGGTGTAGTTATGACAGTTGTGTCTACATTTTAAGAGAAGAACAAGACATTTTGTACCTGCTCTTGTATGTAGATGATATCCTGGTGGCTAGCCGTAACAAGCACATGATCAATCAGCTCAAGACAAGGTTAAATTCAGAATTTGAGATGAAGGATCTTGGAGTGGCAAAACGCATGCTTGGCGTTGATATAGTAAGAGATGAGTTAAAGGGTGTACTGCGTCTAACTCAGCAGGCCTATCTGAGGAAGGTTGTGAAGAGGTTTAGGATGCATGAATCTAAACCTGTGGGCACACCCTTAGGACACCACATGAAGCTCTCAAGGAGTCAAGCTCCTGATTCAGAAGATGAAAGGAGGAAGATGAATGATGTTCCTTATTCTAGTGGAGTTGGAAGCATCATGTATGGGATAGTCTGTACTAGACCAGACTTGGCTCATGCTGTGAGTGTTGTTAGCAGGTTCATGGGAGATCCTGGACAAGCACATTGGGAGTCTCTGAAGTGGATCCTCAGATACCTGAATGGAACACTGGATTCAGGATTGCTATATCAGAAGAAACGGTACCTTTCTGAAGGTGGAGCTGCAATTGAAGGGTTCGTTGATGCAGACTATGCAGGGTGTGTGGATACACGAAAATCCTTATCAGGGTATGTGTTTACTCTATTTAGAACTGCAGTGAGTTGGAAGGCAAACCTTCAATCAGTGGTAGCACTGTCTACAGCAGAGGCTGAGTATATTGCGTTGTCTGAAGGAGTGAAGGAAGGTCTATGGCTGAAAGGCATGCTGAATGAGTTGGGAATCGAACAAGAGTGTGTTCAGATTCATTGTGATAGTCAGAGTGCTATTCACTTGGCCAATCATCAGATGTACCATGAAAGGACCAAGCACATTGATGTGAAGTTTCACTTTATCAGAGAAGTGGTTGAAACAGGGGCAGTAAGGATTGTGAAGATTGCTTCTGAAGATAATCCCGCTGATATGTTGACCAAAACACTACCAAGATGCAAGTTTGAGAGATGCTTAAACTTGGTGGGCTTCGTCTGAATGATGTCATTCCAAAGTCAAGGTGGAGATTGTCAGTTATGACTTAGGAATGAGTTTGTTATTCTGTTAGGTTGTTATTTCAGTTAGGTTAGTTAGTCGTTGCTCTTTAAGCTGCCTATATATAGTATCTTGCTGTATAGGAAAGTGGAGCGTGTGTTAGTGAGCGAGAACGATTGCAGAGAACCTGTCTGAAGTTAACAGGAGAACCTTGTCTGAAACAGCTTGTCTGAAGCTGGGTTATCTGAAATAGAGAAACGATTTTCTCTTGCATATTTTCTTCTCTCTTTTCGTGTTCTTTGATTCTTTTTCTTTTAAGCTTTCAATTTCTTGTTCTTACTCAACAGTCACCTTTGTAAACAAAATAGAAAATGCATTTTGGTTTGAGCAAAAGCAGGGTGCACTCATATCCCATCACATACAATTATTATGCTCATTGGTGTTACATCAACTATTATGCTTACCCATTAATGGGGTCTACTGTAAGAAATGTATCATGCAAATAACCTGTCACATAAATGATACTTGTTTTTAGTAAGCATAGAGTTTTGAAATTAGAGCACAGTAATGGCAATTTTATAAGGACATATTCACACGAAGCCCTACATCTACTAGTAGGCCACATATCACAATCCTCAGGGCTTATGTCTGTGCAAGAGGACAAAAATATTTGTTCCGCCGACAAATAGAGATTAAAATGTGGGTGAAGTGGCTCACATCATCCCACACAAAATTTGAGGGGTCTTGTCCAGGTTTAATCTTAAGATACGTAGACAAAGTTAAGATTGGGTTCTTGGTGGGATTAAACATATTCCCTTTGACTTAAACACGCCAACAGTGAGCTATAAACTCGGACATTTAATTTGTTGTGCTAAGACAATGTCTCTCCCATATAGGTGGGGGCTCGCGGTCTAAGCTACCACCTAAAATCTCTTTTATGGCTAAAAAAAATATGTGTAGACACTAATTTCAAGTCACATAGGGATATTGTTTCCCAGTACTAATGTAGGGGTTCCTGTTATAGAATACGCAAGTCATCGTTATGTGCTAGCTTTATTAGAATGATTAACCTCCTTAATTTAATTAAAATAAATTATTTAATTATATATATTTATAAATAATTTCATTTAATTAAAATGATGTAAATTTCATTAATTATTCTTTTCAGATTTATTTTTTCTTTATTATTATGTAATTCTAAAAATCAAATTTAAATCAATAAATCTTTTTTGATGCTATATTTTGTCATCAAACCATATTTTTTTCTCCTTCTTTCCTATTCTCTTTACTTCTAAAGCTTTGTTTGGTTCAAATGAGGGGAGGGGAGGAGAGGGATTTTAATGAAGAGGAGGGGAGGGGAGGGGAGAGGAGATGATATTTTATCTTGTTTGGTTCGAGGAAGAGAGGGGAGGGGAGAGGAGATGAGATTTTATCTTGTTTGGTTCGAGGAGGGGTGAGAGGAGACCTTTCTTGTTTGGTTCACAAGGGGAGGGGAGGGGAAATAAAACTAATTTACTTTTATATCTTTATACTTTTATAACATCCAAATTTATTAATTTGAGTGGGGAGATATTTAAGTAATTTTGATTGTTTTATTTTAAACCTCCTCCCCTCCCCTCCCCTCCAAATCCCCCACTTTTGAAGGGGAGACAAAATGCTATTACGAGGGATTTTGGCCCCCTCGATCTCCTCTCCTCATCTCTCCCCCCTCCTAAAAAATTGAACCAAACATAATAACTCATTTAAAATCCCTCCCCTCCCCTTCCTTACAAATCCCTCCAACCAAACAATACCTTATGCTTTCCCCTTAATCTTTTACTTTTTTTAAACTTATATTTCTCAGCACATTTTATCTTTAATTTTGTTTGGTGTAATTAGGGAAATAGAGAGAAGTAATGAGAAGAGAAGTGGGAAGGAGAGAAATAGGGAAGAGAAATAGGTGTGAAATGAAGAGAAATAGGTTGTTTGGTGTGAGAGAAATGTGTGTGAAATAAAAGAAAAAATATATGAAAAATCGATTATTAAAAAAAAGTCGATTTTTATGTTCAACAATCGATTATGGGACATTAAAAATCGATTTTTTATGAGAGTGGGTAACATAAAAATCGATTATGTGTACATGAAAATCGATTTTTATCACATTGGGTAACATGATAATCGATTATGTATACATGAAAATCGATCACCTGTCCATTGCTCATTTCTCTCCATTTCACTACAAAATTGTAGAGAAATGAACAGGGGCTAAATGTCACCTTGTCATCTTTAAGGAAAAATAATTAATATAAAGATAATGTAAAAAATAAGAAAAAGTTAAAATTATTTTTTTTTAAAAAAAGACAAGTAGTGAAAAAAATCATAAAGAGGCAATACTACAAAATCTATAAATTATTTGAAGGGTCAAATTAATAATTAATAAAATATTTTACGTAAGATCCATATAATTAACAAAAAAATTGAAAATAAGGGGGTGTGACTCTAGCTAGAGGTGTCAAAGTGAGTCAACCGCGGGTTAGGCTACTAGTGAGTTGAGTTGGGTTGACTCACTTTTTTGGTGAACTACAAAAATACCAACTTGTCTCTACCTACCATGGGTTAATGGGTTAAATGTGTGTTTGGTTTATCCAAAAACTATGTTCGAAATGTAGATCCCAGCCAGATCCACATTTTAAATGTGGTTTCGGATAAAACTAAACGTGCTATAAGTGGGTTGGCTCACATAATTTAAAAAAATATAAAAATAATTAAAAAAGCCAAAAATGGGAAAAAATATAAAAAAAAAGTTAAAAATAAAATAATAAAAATAATAAAATGAACCAACCCACGTTAACTCAGCTCGAACTCACTTTGACCAGTGAGTTAAATGGATTGACCCATTTGATTATGATACAAGAAAATGTGAACTTAATTTTTACCAATTCAACCCATCAGTGAGTTGAGTTGGGCCGGATTGTTCATGGAACTGAATTCCCATATTTACACCTCTACTTCTAGCCCCTGGCTACATCAATGAATGCATGTAGCTGAGACATCATAACCTTGTTGGATTTGAAGGTCACTTCCTAAGTATCATTAAAATGCTTTTGCAATTAAGCATATGTTACTGGTGTAATACTTTGTAAATATACATAAAAAATAAAGAGAATTAAATAGACAAAAGTGGAAGAACAATCGCACAAGAACCATAAATTTTATACAAGTTTAATTAGAATAGTCGTACTAAAAACTGTAAATGGGGTATAAACGGAACTAAAGAAGATTACAATTGCACACTTTAAAAATGAAATGACATTTCTCTCTGAAATAGAAAGGATATGAAATTAAGGAATGAAGATACAATTGTGGCTTAATGTGCGCAGGGAATTGAGTCGAAAACTTTATTTGATATATATCAGTTGGCGTGGCAATGTCTATAGCCAATAAAGTTTGAATAAATTGAAATATTCACCCACCAACTTGTCTGGTTAATTGGATGATGTCAGTATTCTCATGTTCAAGAACAATACACATAGAGTTTGACCTATTACAGTTACAAAACACTTGTGAGTCAGTCGTAAGTCTAATTAAAGAGGAAAATTTTTCTACACATCAATATTAATCATGCTTTAATACCATAGTCCCATATATGCATTTTGACCTCCTCTAATTCATTGAACATATAGTATGTAATATATCCTTATCCTAGAAGATTCTGTATGTAAGAAAAGTTTGCTGTAGGTTGTCCATTCTGTTTTGTATTTCTAACTGCATGATACCCCTTAATGCTTTTCCTATCAGAGTCAGACAAAAAAAAAAATACTATTCATGTATTAATATTAATCATGCTTCAAGGCCATAGAGTCATAGACATTAAGGTGTATCTTTATGATATTAGCAGGATTGAAAACACATGCATTTTGTAATTCATTGAACATATAGTATGCTAAGAAAAGTTTTTAGTAGGGTGTCCATTCTGTTTTGTATTTGTAACTGCTGTGATACCCTTAATGCTTTTTCCTATCTGAGGCAGACACAAAAGATACCCCTTTCTTGTCACTATCCTGTTTTTGCTAAGAATTTGAACCCAAGCCAACGTGAACAAAAGCTGAAGGAATAAACAATCTCATAAAGTTACTACTTATCCATCAAATGTCAAAGAATTCCTTGCTAGCAGGTATCTCAGCTTGTGTATTTCAATGCCAACCCTGCAGCCTCTGTCGCTTGTGTCCAACACTTTGTATTGGTGGTTGTGACAATAAAAGTGAGGTTGCAAGCAAAAAAGGCTCCAATCCTGGGGTAAGTGGGGGACCTTATTTGCTCTTATATAGTATTACTATATGATTAGCAATTCTTCTTGGTACTTAGAGATGATTAGAATTTGACTGTTGCTGATTTATAGTGAAGATGTGTTAGGACACAAAAAGCTACAATAGTATGGCTTTAAATTAATTGTGGAAACTTACCTAACATTGTCCATGCCAGATTCAACTCTGTCACCTAATCTAGCTAACTGAGTCTTTTTCTTTTCTTTAAATTTGGTACATTAGCTAACACAGTAAGTCTTTTATGAACAAATAACAATTCCACTTGAAAGAAAAAACAATAATTCAACTTGAGAAAGAGAAAAAAAAAGAAGGGGATTAGAGGGGAGGGACTGAAGGAGTGTCCTCTTTTTTCTTATCTAGGGGGTTTTTGATAAATTGCTGAGTGGAATGATGCCACATGTGATGTGGGACAGAAGGAGCATAATGGTGATATAATAAAGACATGAATGATATATAGATGGAGCCCTTTAAGGAGAAAGTTGGGATTGGCTGTCTCTAGATGGGGATTTTTCATTTCATGCTTTTCTATTAGAAAGAAAGGACATTGAACTGCCTTCTGAAATTCCTAGAATAGGCTTCATTCAATTATTAAGGCAGAAACACTATCATCTTAAAGACAAGTATTTTTGGGAAAGGAGAAGGAAAAAGAAAGGTCGACACCCAACTGTGACAAGGTGGAGAAAATTGTCCCTGATAATACCAGTGACCACACCTTAGTTTATGATGTCATATCAACTGTGACATCTCTAGAAGGAAAATTACTGTATTATGGACTGTTCAGACCCTCAAAAGTATATATACTTGATTCCAAATTTCAATATCATGATTAAGCAAGATTGTGTAACTTAATTAGGTTGGTTTCATTATAAAGAATATTAAGTGTGTGACTTAATTAGTGATATTGCAAGAGCAGAAATGATGTATTACACTTGTTTCTGTGAAACATCTGTACAACTAGTTTTTAGTGTTAATACAATTTTGAAAATTGATTGACATTAATGGTTTTCACTAATAATGCTAGAAAAATATAGACAATGTAATCTAACATTGTAAAGCATTTTTCTTGTAAGACACCTTGAGTCATCAATGTAATTCAACCTCTGATGTATACACATTAAGTAAGGTGAGAAAAAGTAAAGAACAAACTCTTAATCTGGTTTTTAAAAGTTTTTTAGAATATCAAAATGGTATTTGAAAAATTAGTGTCACTAAATTTATCCTCAAATGATAAATTTTGGTCATTGAATTTGAATAACAGGATAAAATTCACGTTTTTAAATAAAACACATGATGTATAAAGCTGACAAAGATATCACTATGCAGCCAGGATAAAGTTTGATACCAACTTATTTTCTGGGAATAACATGACCAGATCAGATATCATTAAAATTTGTATTCTCCTTTTTATGAAAGTAATTTTTGGCTAAATCCTTATCATGCTTATTTTCAATTTATATTTTTCTGGTGAATATTAATTAAATAGTTATTTGAAATAATTTGCAATAAGTTTAAGAGATCAAGTAACCGAGCTGCCATTATTGATTAGTGTCATTTATATTTGTCATTATATGCACTAAGCATATCTATCACGCATGTTGATATGATAGCTATCTAAACTCCACAATTTGAAGAACTTGAGACAGTGTAGTGGGGTATAGCTAAAGCTACCTTAATTTCAAGGTATGCACACTCCTACTGTGATAGTCTAATTGATTACCTCCAGGTAATAATCAATCCCATATTAATTTTTTTAAAAGGAGTAATGATTCTATAGCTTTTTTTATCTCTTTAGATTTCTTGTATAGGAAATTAGTCTCAGCAAAGTAACTACCTACTAACCTACACCATTAAAAACAAGTGCTGGACCAATTTTTATCAATGATTGAAGTGGTATAACTGTAAATTGTTTATTACAAAAATGATCAAAAAAATCAAATTCTTGGAAATAATTTTAGGGACAATGTGGACAATTCAATTTCCTATCATGAGGTAAACAAACTATTAAACAAGACAAAGACAGAAGAGTTTTTGTAAAGATACAGCAAATCCACCAACTGGATTAAGAAATTAAGAACACCACACTTTTCATAAGATAAGTCCATTCTACAATACTACATTATTCTGAAATTCAAAAGCAAGCCATTGATCTTATCTTGGATATTTTAGCTTGTCATAGACTAGAGACACGAATACACTGAAAAAGGCATACCCCAAGACAAGTAATGTAAAAAGACAAGTGGAAAGACACAAAATTTAGGGAAAATAAAAAAAATCATGCAATGGGGTGTGCACTAGTAAAAGTAGTACATGGGAGTTCCTAATAAGTTCCAATCAAACATTCTCTCTCTCTCTAACACACAAATGAATGTCTTGGTTTTTAGGTCTTCCTATATTAGGACCTTGTAACTGTAAAATAGTGACATCTACTACTACTTCTATACATAACCCAGAGCATTTATTGTTGTTACATCATTTATAAATTTCACATCTTTCTTCTTGTTAAACCAAACTTTGATCACCAACAAGAAGGAAATCTTTGCTGATTCCCTCTTATATGGACCTTCCAAGGTCAGAGCCATGTCCATCTGATAACTTGAACACCTCATTTTCACAGTGCTCAAAGGCTATACCTTCTTCAATGGACACTCAAACAGAGAAGAGACAGACACAAAAGGAAGATAAACAACCCCAACATGAGTCACCTCCACATCTTCAACTAGATCTAAGTCTCCCTAGTAAAGATTCATCAGGTGATGATGACTCAAAGCCAGAACTCAATCTTATCAACTGTTTTGACACAGATTTGTCCATGAACTCCTCAGAATCTGTTCATGGTAATGAATTATTAGAGCCACGGATTTTCTCATGCAACTACTGCCAAAGAAAGTTTTATAGTTCACAAGCACTTGGAGGACACCAAAATGCACATAAACGTGAAAGGACTTTGGCTAAAAGAGGACACAGAGCTGGTTCTTCAGTAGATTATGGACAAAGGTACTCAAGTTTAGCTTCTCTGCCTTTGCATGGCTCTTGTAACAGATCACTTGGAATTCAGGTGCATTCTATGATTCACAAACCCTCTTATCAAACACCCTTTTTGGGTTTGTTTCGTTCCCGTCCTCAAAATGGGTGGCAGAAGCAACCTACTATGTATTCACAACCTGCAATTGGGAATTTTCATGTTGGAGCAGAAACTGAATCATCTTTTGCTGCTCCTAGCATTCCAAGGTTAGGGAAGTTTTCTCCAAGGTTTGTGCAAGAGGGTTTTGGAGGTTATTGGTTGGGTGGTAGTGGTACTATTAACCATTTGAAGACTAAACAAGAGGAGTTGCAGAAGCTTGACTTGTCCCTCAAACTCTAAGTGCAAGCAATCCCTTATTAATTGTGTTTTTTCTCTGTTGACCAAGAGATATCTATAACAATATCTACCTCTTTTTTTCATCTTTCTTTGTTTTCATGTATCTCTATAGTTGCAGCAGCTGTAAATGAATTTTAGCCACTTACCAAAGTTTGTGACTTTGTGTGATGAAACTTGAAATTATTTGGCTTAATATGTTCTAATTAATGGATTTTTTGTGGGTTTATTTGGAAGTTAAAACTTCAACAGAACTTCTATTTTGCTTTGTTATAGCTTAACCAATTCAAACTCTCTAGTAGCCAAAAGCTAGTACTAGTACACTTATGCAGGGTAGGGATTAGGGAAGTTAGGTAAAGTTTGAAACTATATACAGCCAAACTTTCTCAATTAATTTCAGAGGCTATTTTTCATTGCTTTTAGCTGGTTAAAATTTGGTTTCACAGGTATCCATCAATTTATGTTAAGGGTCTGCATGAGTTAGATTCTCCCTAAAACATAAGCAAAGGTTGAAAACAAATTAATATGTGGAGCTGATGTGACTTCACCAATGATTAATTAAATATAATTTGTTTAAGCTATCCTACATTGGATACTGTGGGCAACTTCTACAAGCAGAATTCAATTGATATATATAATCTAATAGACTCTGTGGGTTATTGCAGTTTGCTTTTTCTCAGTCTCAGTAAGAAATGGATAAAGTATGCAGTGAGGTTGTGTTGGATGGTAGTTATTATGTTAATATTTGAGAGTGCATTTATTGTCAACCTGGTACTATTTGGATGTAGGTATATATCATATGTCTCACATTTGGGTGACAAAGGTCCACACCCAATGTAGAAATTTGGATGGTAGTGGGTGTCGTTGTTATGAATTGTTATGGTCCACCAAATGTACACAGAGTGAATGGTTGTGAGTGTCTCACTTTGACCCACCTGCAGTTAGAGAAATAGACCTTCTCTTTCTCTATTGGGATCAAATTAACAACACAAGTAGGTGAGGTGAGGCAACCCATGTGAAAGTAAGCCACAACTCTCAAGCACAAATAGTTCCTTTTGTCACCCATACAGCTACGTGTTAGGTATGTACTGTGAATGATTGCATATATTATTAGATAGCTAAATAAATAAATAAACATTAAAAAAGTTTTAATTTATATGTATCATCAATGTAAAATTAAAATGATTTTTACACCTATATTATCACACCATTTACAATATATTGATTTAATGAATAATGATGCTAAACCTTACAAAGCAAATAGACTATGAAATAACTGTTACATCCTGGTGCGGTGGTTTCTGTCGTAGTAAAAAAAAAATAGACTATGAAATGACATGAAAATTGCTTTTAACCAATCATTTTTTACTGGTTTAATTATGTTTTTTTTCTCCAAAATATCATTTTTTTTTCATTTTTTTCCTTTTTTTATTTTTTTAAATAGTCCTTCATAAATAATTTTTTTTAAATGGTCCATCTGTTTTTCTATTATAGAGTGCTGACATAATATAAAAATAGAAAGACTATTTGAAAAAATATTTTATACGAGACTAATTTAAAAATTATGATATTTTATAGGAGACTCACCTAAAAATTATGATATTTTTTTGGGGATCGTTTGAAAAAAAAATGTAAAAAGTAACCGAGTGATCATATGTAAACTATTTTTACACATATTTGAGCTCGCATGAATTATATTTTTGTAACAATTTGTAAATATTTATTTGATTTATATATTTTTGGTACTGTAAATTATGAAATTTAATTTTACATAATATTTTTATATTTTATTTTATAAATTTTTTATTTAAAATTTATATTAATATTTTCGTACTTCATTATTTTTAAAATTTTTCTACCCATATCGGCCGTGTCATTATATTTATATGGAGTTATGGACTATAAATATATGGAGACATTCAATTCAAGTACTGAGCTCAGCTCTGCTTTCACTTTCACATCACTTAAAAAGAAATATTTAATTATGATATTGAATCTTGATTTCTTACCTAGAACATATCTTAGGGAGGTCCCATAAATTTGTAGGTCCATATCTGCCTGATGTTTACACCACCCTAATCCCATGTTAATCCTAAAACATGAAACATGTTCTGTGATAGAATTAAGATGCAAAAGTAACAGAAAATCTAGTCATTATAACCGTTAATAATGATAGTAATCTCATTCTAACAGTGTGGGATATATGCTGAACTGAAGCGACAATAGGAATAATATATGTGTGATGTTTGTTTCCGTACATTGATTGATTCTGGTATCTTCATTGCCAAATGTAACACCTTGGTTGGGGTGTCAATTTTGGTTGTGGTGGCATGCCTCAGTCTTCACTTCACTGCAACCATTTTTCCATTAAAATATATGTTGTGAACCTCTAGTTTTGCCTCTCGACCAAGGAAGAAAACACTTTAAAATGCATCAATGTAATTGGTTACATGTGCTACGTTAAAATTTGAAGCAAAAATTCATAAAATTAATTAAGATCTTATATGATCATCAAGGTCGAGTTTGTCAGTCATCTTCA
Organism: Sesbania bispinosa; assembly: GCA_026901365.1. Lineage (NCBI taxonomy): Eukaryota > Viridiplantae > Streptophyta > Magnoliopsida > Fabales > Fabaceae > Sesbania > Sesbania bispinosa. The sequence goes on from QLOH01001074.1 coordinate 13,381, forward strand.
ATGAAAGTAGGCTAAGAAATTTGATTTGACATCAACGTCTCCGTTAGGCAAGTGTGAGACTGTGAATACTAGTTCAGTTCCTTTCACTTTGGTGCGGCAGAATAGATTAAACAATATTTGTTTACTTATTTATTTATTTATCGTTATATAATAAATTTAAATACCTTTTTTAATAATAAAATAATTTTTATACAGTGATATTTATATATATAAAAAACTAGATTAATGTTATATTTTATTTTTAATCTAATTAATTATTCAAAAAAGATTATATTTTTTTAACTTCTTCAATCAATATTTAAACTACTTTTATTAACATTAGACATAAAAATAAAAAAAAACATTTAAGAAATGAATATATAAAAAAACATGTATAAAATTATGGAAATAAGACTTCCAAATTAAAAATAAATTATAGAAAAATTGTGTGAATTAAGACCCATTCTACTTTGTGTTTATTAATCTGATAGTGTGTCAAAATGTAAATTTATGAACTCTAAATTTATAGTTATAAAAAGTTTTTGCCTTCACAATTCAAAAATTTATAATTAAATAAATTTAAATATTAATATTTGAAAAAAATGAAAATAATAAAAGTGTGATGCTTGATGCGGCTAAATTCTTGTGATGCATTGAGAATGAAAAGAAATACATAAGAGTTAGTTTATAAATCACCATTAAAATGATTTTTCATTAATGAAATCAAATTTTTAAAATTCCTCTAAATCTAATTTTTTTTAAATATCTATATATTTTTATTTTTTCTTAGTGATAAAATAATGTTTATAACTAAAAAATTATAAATTTTTAATATTTACTTTCATACTTACTAGTTCAATATATCTCACTAGCTTTTAAGTAAAATAAGTCAAAGTAACAATCACTTGATTCACTTTATCCGTAATGAAAACACGCAAAGTAATTCATCTTCTGTGTAAGTGTAACTTATAAGCAAGTTGACGACTTCAATATAAACAATAGGTATCCCTGTTATCAGGGGCAATCATATTCGGGTCTTAGTCACAGTTAAAGTTTTTCACCCCTCTCGAAGGGTGTGTTTAGTGGAGATCGAACCTGGGAGCTCTTCCCACAATCTCAGTCTGCGTTGCCAACTGAGCCACAACTCTTTGGTGACTTCAATATTGTTACCGTGTCTTACACAAAACAAATTTCAGGATACGGAGAAAAAATTCTTAATTAATATATAGTGATTTCACACTGCATATATTATTACATTATTTAATAAGTATGAAATCTCATTTATTATTAAACTCAATAAATAATATAATTATACATCATTAATGATCGTATATATAAATTTTTTTTTTTACAAATATAAATGTTATATCATGTGAGAAATTTTGCACCATATAACTTAATTCTTAAGGCGTAGTTATCAGACCAAGACACGGATAATGTAAAAATATATATATATATATATATATATATATATATATATATATATATATATATTTTTTCTTCGAAGAGTGAATCATACTCATTGTGTACTTACGAAAGAGTTGTGACTCAGTTGGTAATGCAGACTGAGATTGTGGGAAGAGCTCCGGGGTTCGATCCCCACTAAACACATTCTTCGGGAGGGGTGAGTAGTCTTGACTGTGACTAATCCCCGAATAGGATTGCCCCTGGTAATAAGGGATACCTATGATTTACACAAAAAAAATACTCACTATGTACTTGGCGGTTATTTTTCCCATTTAATTACTGAACTTCTGGAAAGTCCGGGAGTGAATCTTCTTCACTGCAAGCTTCGATCTCTTGAACGTTGAAGTTGGGGACGGTGGTGCAGGGGTACCTGCAAGGGACTCCGATGCCTAACGTAAGAGTGTGTATCAGAGAGATAGGAAACAGTAATGATTGTAATAGAAAATGCGTACCTTTTCTCTCAGAATCACCTGTATTTATAATGTGATTTGGGCGGGAAAGTTGGTTACGCGCGTGTAACCGTCCCCGTGATTTACGGGTTCACGCGCCATTTCCATCATTCAAACACACGCGCTAGTGGAGTCTTTAATGTTGGTAGATCCTCGGATATAGATGTCGACACGGTATGTCGCGCCATCTCGTCAATGCTTCTCGAAAGTATAAGTGGGGTATCTGAGCTCATATCTCGACTGTTCTAGTCGACTGCTATATTTGACATTCCTCGTCAGAATGTCATCGTATTAGGACGGCAGTGTGACTCATAAAATGCCACCATGTCATGTCGAGTTGAAGTATAGTTTTACTCCAGAACAGTTGCCCCCGAAAGTCGATTTCCTCTATGAGAGGCCTTCGACTTTCAGTATCGACTTGACTTTTGAATTTCTAATATCCGCGTAAATTTAATATATTCTATCGCTTAATTTTCTATTTAAAATTTAATAATTAATTCCTTGCCAAGTGTCACAATCTTATCCATTTGGGCCTAGTGGGCTTCATAATTAGAGAAATCTGAACCGTTTCAGTTTCTCATAAGTAACTGTTCCCTTTCTCATAACTGTCCTCAGTTAAAAACTTTTCATTTTCACTGAGATTTCAAAATCCTTTCTTTGAAGACAGAATTCTTCTTAATTTCGGAGGTTCGTTTGAAGTAAAGCAGTTTCTGCATTGCTAAACCTTTATTGACTCCTTCGTGTATGAGCTTTGGAGTGGTAGAGCTTCTTGAAGAATTCAAGGATTATTCAAAAAGAACTATCACAGGTAACTTTCGTCTCCCCTTTGAGTTTCTGAGATTATGGTTCTAACTAGGGCTAAATCTAGGGCTCTTAAGTTAGAAGCTAGGCGTCACTGTATTGTTGTTCTAGATGATCCTGAGGATCCTAGTATTCCTGATCTCGTAGCCAGAAGGGGAATACGGGAAAGTTCGAATCTTTTCAATTTTAGTGAGTCAGTTGTTGGGACTGCTCATATTTTGGGGAAGTATGACTTCTCGGGATGTTCCGCGGAATCGTCCATGATCAGCCTTGCTGACTGCGGAATTGATTCTTCATCTCAAATTAATTTTAACTTAGGACTTTTGGACAGGTCCGAGATGGGAAGGCGGAAGATTTATACCTCTCCGGCTACAAACTATCTTGTGCTGGAGACGTTGTTGAGTTTAACATGGGTAGATAGAGAAGCGATTGGGACTCCCAGCATATACACCTCTGAGGGGTCTTTGGAGTCGGGGTTTCGCGATGTGAATGGGTGGAACCAGGCAACGAGGATAAGTGGAGTTTAGTGCCCCCGAGAATAGACGACCGTATATGCACCCAAGGAGATTTGAGGATAACCTCTTTATTCCGATGTATAAAGCCGTCTTTGAAGACCTCGGATTTTGGTTACCCTTTCACTGGTTCGAGTTGGAGGTCCTTCATCATCTGGAGGTGGCAACCTTCTCAACTTCATCCTAACGCATAGGCTTTTCGTACGAAGTTTATGATTTTAATGCCATGGGTTGAAGCTGGAGCTTAAACTCGAATATCTTCTTTCACGTTCTTTCGCCCCTTGGTAGTAAAGGACGGTCCAACCCGGTATTCATGGTTGTCCCTTCGGGCTGGTAATGGTGGGAAAATCTTTGAAATATTTCAAGAGTCTTATCGAAACTTTTAAAGATAAGTATGTATTTTGTAAGCCGATTGGCGAAGGTCGGCAAAATATCCTTGGCGAGGACGGTCGTGGGATGATTTATCCTTACTGAGCCAAGCCCATTTTGAAAAATCTTCTTCGGAATACACTCAGTTATAAGGAATTGTCCGAAGATGAAAGGAGGTCGTGGATAAAATTAAAAATTTTGTGAGGGACTTTGGAACTTTGCCGAGTAGCGAAGTTATTGAAGAGGGTGGTGACGCATCTCGACAGTCATTGGGTAAATATTTTCTGTAATTCGTACTTATCTCAAAAGTTCGTGTTGATGCTTAATCATTTATCTTCTTTTGCAGAAACTATGGCGGCAGCACAGAGGGCGAAACTTGCCGAGAAACTGTTAAAAAGGAAGGAGCAGGAAGCCCAAAAGAAAACTGCTAATGTCGAGATTATTGACCCGACAATAGTGAAGAAGCCAAAGTTAGGGGCTTCGAGCAATGCTAAAATTGATGGTGTCTCTGTTTTCAAGACACCCGAAGAGAAGAAGAGTAACGAAGAAGTGAAAAGGGCTTCTTCTTGGTATTCCGAGGATGCTTCAAAGGAAGGGGAAGGGCCATCCTGCAGTAGCTTGCCTCCTTCGAACATGACTAAAGAGGAAGTTCGGCGCTACTTGGCAGTTCAGGCTCAAAATTTGTTTGTCAACAAGTCTGAGGCAGAAATAACCGAGTTTATGAATCACGCGTCGAGTTGGGCAATGAGGTTTGCAATGATGTCGCAATACTTTGCCTGCTCGGTACGTGACTTAAATGCGCTCTTACCTTTGAAGGAAGAGTTAGAAAAAGTCAAGGGAAAGCTTGAAGCTGATGAGCTTCGGATGCAAGAAGCCATTAACGAGGTTCAACTCATGAGGGTGGAAAAGGATAAACTCTATGAAGAGAACCTCGATCTGAGTAAACAAGTCGAAGTTTTAACTGCCGAGAAAGAGGATGCTGTGAAGAAGGCAAAATTGGCTTCTGCTGAGCTTACTTACTTCAGCTCGCAGTGACGCGACATCTGCTTCTGAAGCGGCATCTCTTGCCCAAAAAGAAAACATTGAGCTAAAAGAGAAGGTAAGAGAATTGAAAGTCAAGTTAGTTGAAGAGACTGCCGAGAAGGTGCAGGCCGAGAAATTATGGATTGATGCTTCTGCTTTGTATTTTTACGAGGCCATAAAAACAGATGAAGTTTCTTAACCCTGAAGTGAGCTTAAATACAAAGGGGATGTCGACCGTCTGTACCGTCAAAGATGGAAAATGGTACGAAGTCCTTCCGACTGGTGACGTTGAGGGGACCCCTGGGGATGTGATTCCGAGTACCCAAAACTTCGAGCAGATGAAGAAACTGGGTAGGAAGATAAAGAGGGTCTCCTTTCGAATGATATTGAAGCATGAAGGGCTAGTAGGCTAGCATTCTTTTTGTGTTCTAAGTACTTTGACTATGTTTATTTATGATAATGATGTTTATGAATGTTTTGTTTTAAGTATTTCTTGTTATGAACAAATTATATTGACAATTATCAAGGGTAACTTTTTGTATATACCTGAGTATTTCAAGGAACTTATCCGCGAATTTGGTAAAAGTTTAAATATTTTCTTTCGAGATATATTGAAAAATCGAGGGATGATGCTCGACTTTGCCGAGGAGCGTATCCTCGACGCGAAGCGTTTAAGTCGAGGGACTAAGCCCGAGATTACTCGAGGAGCGTATCCTCGACGCGAAGCGTTAAGTCGAGGGACTAAGCCCGAGATTGCCCGAGGAGCGTATCCTCGACGCGAAGCGTTAAGTTGAGGGACTAAGCCCGAGATTGCCTGAGGAGCGTATCCTCGGCGCGAAGCGTTAAGTCGAGGGACTAAGCCCGAGATTTGAATATGGAAACTGAATCTTTATTTATTCAAAAATGTTTACAGTTAGCTGAAGTATTTCCGGAGCTTGTCGATATTCCAAGTTCGTGGTAATGGAATTCCAAGTAAAGTTTCTATTCTATATGCCCCAGTTCCTGTTTTTGAGATGACACGGTATGGTCCCTCCCAATTCTCGGCTAACTTCCCTTGAGTTGCATTTCTATTGCCAACATCGGCTCTTCTTAAGACCAAATCCCCAAACTTCAAAGGAACGCGGAATGAGGCTCTTTTGTCGACGTCTTGCAGACTGTAATTTGATTGCCGCTTCTCGGATTGAGGCTCTTCGCGTACTTCCTATATTAGATCCAATTCTTCTCGCATCCTTCCTTCATTACAATTCTTATCATAGGCATGAAGTCGAAAGTTCTCTTCACCGATCTCTACTGGAATCACGGCATCAACTCCATAAGCCAATCTGAATGGCGTTCTCTCTCCCGTAGTTGAATGTGGGGTTGTGTGATAAGCCCACAGAACATTGGGTAATTGTTCAGCCCAGAGTCCTTTTGCCGACTCGAGCCTTTCTTAAGGCCTTTAAGGATTACCTTGTTGGCCGCTTCGGCCTGTCCATTTGTTTGGGGATGCTCCACTGAGGAAAATCTATGTGTTATGTGAAAGTCCGCCATTAAACCTCGAAATCCTTTATCAGTGAATTGTGTGCCGTTGTCGGATACCACTGTGTTTGGGATTCCAAACCTGCAGATGATGAATCGGTAAAAGAACTTGGATAAGTTTTTTTGCCGTGATCTTAGCTAAGGGTTGAGCCTCAATCCATTTGGTGAAGTAATCTACTGCCACGGTAAGATACTTTAATTGTCCTGGAGCTGCTGGGAATGGGCCCAATATATCAATTCCCCACCATGAAAATGGCCAAGGGGCGGAAATGGACCATAAAGCTTCGGCAGGTGCTTTGTGGATGTCAGCATGTTTCTGGCAGGATGGGCATTTTTTGACATACAGAACACAGTCGACTTCCATGGTGGGCCAGTAATATCCTGCCCTCAAAATTTTCCAAGATAATGAGTGACCTCCAGGGTGATGTCCACATATGCCTTCATGTACTTCGGCCATGACATATTCGATAATGTTTCCTGATATGCACTTCATGAGTGGTTGTGCTAAGCCTCTTCGATATAAGACTCCGTCTATCAGACAATACCTCGCCGCCTGCCTCAAAATACGCTTCGACTTGTCCGGGTCATCAGGTAAGGTTCCATCTTGAAGGTATTTCTGTATATCTTCATACCAGCATATACCTTTTTCATCTATTGACATGACGACAGTTGGTGCCGAGATTACTTCTTGAATCACAGACTTGTTATTTCCTGACGACCTTGTACTGGCGAGTTTTGAAAGTATATCGGCCCTGGCGTTTCTTTCTCTGGGGATGTGGTTTATCTCAACCTCGACAAATTTACTGCATAGATTTCTGACGACTTCAAGATATTTTTCCAGCATGGGATCTTTTACTTGGTAAGTGTCGTTGATCTGTGAGACTACTAATTGTGAATCGCTGTTGACACGAACTCGTTTCGCTCCGACCTCGGTCGCCATTCTCAATCCTGCTATCATTGCTTCGTATTCGGCTTGATTATTGGATGTTGGGAATGATAGGCTCAAAGAATGTTCCAAGATGACACCTTCCGAGTTTTCTAAGAGTATTCCTGCTCCGCTTCCTTTTTTATTGAGGATCCATCGACATGCATATCCCACCAATTATCGGGAGATTCAGATGTCGGAGTTAATTCGGCTATGAAGTCTGACAGGACTTGGGCCTTGACTGCTTGTCGAGGCTGGTAAGTCACCCCCAAATTCGGATAGCTCAACAGCCCATGACACCATCCTGCCGGCCAGATCTGGTCTGTGAAGGATTTGTCTAATTGGTTGATCGGTTCTCACAATGACTGGATGAGCTTGAAAATAATGTCGAAGTCGACGAGCTGCTGTGATTAGTGTTAATGCCATTTTTCCTACCCTTGGATACCTCAGTTCTGCTCCCTGCAGGGCTTTGCTAATGAAGAATACTGGAAGTTGAGTGGCTTCTTGTTCTCGGATCAATGCTGCGGCAATTGCTTCCTCCCTAACTGAAAGATATAAGTAAAGTGTTTCTCCTACATTTGGCCTCGACAAGACGGGTGGTGATGATAATATTACCTTTATTTGCCGAAAGGCTTCTTCACACTCATCGTTCCAATCAAAAGACTTTCCTTTCTTTAAGAGGTGAAAGAATGGGAGTGCCCGGGATGCGGACTTCGAAATGAACCTTGTTAATGCGGCGATCCTTCCTGTCAATTGTTGCACTTCTTTTACCGAGGTGGGGCTTTTCATGTCGAGGATGGCGCGACATTTATCAGGATTAGCTTCTACACCTCGCCCCGTAAGCATGAAACCGAGGAATTTCCCTGCGCGAACTCCAAAATTGCATTTCTTGGGATTGAGTCTCATATTATATCGACGGAGTTGGTCAAAGACTTCGCCGAGGTCTTGAGTATGAGTCTCATCTGTTAGGCTTTTTGCTATCATATCATCTACATAAACCTCCACCACTCGACCAATTTGACGTTGAAACACCATATTCATCATCCTCTGGTAAGTTGCCCCCGCATTCTTAAGTCCAAATGGCATCATTCGATAACAATAGTTTGCTCCTTCAGTCATGAACGCCGTTTTTTCTTAGTCAGGAGGGTACATTGGAATTTGGTTATATCCCGAATATGCATCCATAAAAGATAAGAGGCGAAAACCAGAAGATTTTTCGACCAATCGGTCGATATTAGGCAAGGGGTAAGAATCTTTAGGGCATGCTTTATTTAAATTGGTATAGTCGACGCACATTCGCCATTTTCCATTTGATTTTTAACCAAAACTACATTAGACAACCAAGTCGTGTATTTGACTTCTCGGATAAAGGCGGCGTCGAGTAGTTCCGCTACTTGCTGCTTTACTGCTTCTGCTCTATCCACCGACATGTTTTCTTCGCCGTTGCTCGACTGGTTTGACTTTCGGATCCACGGAAAGCCGGTGACAAATGACCTCGGGGTCTAGACCTGGCATATCAGCGACGGTCCAGGCAAATAAGTCGGCGTTTTGTCGGATGAGGGTGCAGAGTTCTTCTTCAACTTTCTCTGATAATCCACAACCAATTTGGACTGTTTGGTCGGGTTTGGATCCGATCTGCAATGTTTTAAACTCTCCGTCGGGAATAGGACGGGTTTCTTTGAAGTCTTCTCTGACATCCAAGTCTGTCAACATTACACCAACTGATGATGGATGTTCCTCGCGTTTCTCCGGTGGAATTGACTTCTCTGTCTTGGAGATTTTTAAAGATTCTTTATAACAAGAACGTGCCATTACTTGGTCGCCGCGCAAGCTGATCACCTTCCCGTCATCGCTCCAAAATTTCATCATCAAATGGTTGGTCGAGATGATCGCTCCAATTGTGTTGAGAGTCGGCCTTCCTAAAATCGCGTTATAAGTCGCTGGGCAGTTGACCACCAAAAACCGTACTTTAGTGGTTTTGGTTAAAGGAGTTTCACCAAATGTCACGAGGAGTTCTACATATCCGACAGGCTGGATTTTATCTCCTGTAAACCCAATCAAATCGCCCCCTTTATATGGAATCATATCTGTTTGAGGAATGTTGAGGAGGTGGAAAGTCTTCATGAACAGAACGTCTGCCGAGCTTCCTTGATCGATAAAGACTCTCCTGACTTCATGATTTGCCATCATGACCTTTATGAGCATTGGATCATCGTGTCCTGGGATGACTGGGCCATAGTCGTCTTCTGAAAAAGTTAATGGGGGAAGTTTTCATCGCGTGCCACCTCGCGGATGGGGGGAAGATGATGCCGACATAAATTCTTTCAAATGCCTTTTCCTTGCATTGCTTGATTCTCCTCCTCCTGCGAATCCCCCTGCTATCACATAGATCACTGGATGTTTTGAAGAGGAAGGCTCTTCTCGAGATGGAGTGTGATGTCGAGAGGCGCTTCTACGTTCTCGATGAGAGTCGTGAGGTGGAGATTTATCAGATGGCCTCTTAGATGTCGACCTTTCTGGACGAGGGGACCTCGTTCGGGATCTGCTTCTATCATGTCGGCTAGATTCGTGTCGTCTTTCATCCTTTCCTTCGTTATGTCCCCGACCCTGGGTGTTATCCCTTCTTGACTGATAATCAGCCTCCTTCTTGAACCTTCGAAGTTTCCCCCGTTGGATGAGTTTCCTCGATAGAATCTTTCAAATTGAGGCATTGATCGGTATCATGACCATGAGATTTATGGAATCTGCAGTATTTGGTCTTGTCGGTATTTGGCCCCGTCCTCTGAGGTCTTGGTCTCCTCATGCCAGCTTCGTACATCTCGACATGGAGAATCTCGTTCATGATCTTCTCGCGAGATTGATTTAACGGGGTATATGATGTATATCGCCCGAAAGGCTCTCTGTTGCCTTTATTTTCTTTATGTTTACTCTTCTGCCCTTGCTCCTTCTGTGGTTGATCTGTCGATACTGTATCTTTCAATTTCAAGGCCATTTCTTCGTCTTCTAAACTGATGTAACTCTCCGCACGATTCAAAAACTCCTCCATGTTATTTGGTTTTCTTTTGGATAAGTCTATCCAAAAAGGAGAATGTGGTATGAGCCCATCTTTTGCCAGCATAAGTTGGACTCCAGGTTGAAGGCCTTGGACTAGCAACGCTTCTCTTGTGAACTTACTGATATAATCTCGCAGAGATTCTGAAGGTCCTTGACGGATTTGTTTTAAAGATGCCTCCGTCTTTGGTTGAACCTTACTTGTGGTAAAGCTTGTGATGAATTTACTGCGTAACTCGGCCCAGGTGTTGATGGACCTCGCAGGTAGGGTCTGGAACCATCTCAGAGCGGTCTTCTTCAACGAAAAAGGAAAAACTCTACACATGATTGGACCTGATGCGCTTCTTACCGATATAGAGGATTCATAAACATCCAAGTGTTCCAGCGGATCACCTGTTCCATCATATAACTCTGGAACCGGAACCTTCTCGAACCTCTTGTCGATAGGAAAAAGCATGATCCGTTCAGAGAAGGGAAGGACGACTTGAATCACCTCTTCGTCATGTATATGTCTTGACTCGTCGTTTACCGGAATGATTTTCTGCGGTGGTGGCGAGTTCGAGTGCACTGATTGGACTGAAATTCCCGTAGACCGCTGAGTCGGCATAGGAGTCGGAATTTTTTCTTGTTTGGAAAGGTGTTCTTCTCTCTGGGAGGCCTGATGCTGAGTGGTTTTTTGTCTTTCTTCTACAAGATCTTCGACAGTACGTCGGTTGAGGAGCTCAATTTCACGCTCGTGTTCCAACCGATCGAGGCGTCGAGCATATTCGCCTAACATCTCTTCCTGACGTCTGATGAAGTCGATCAGTTCTCCTCTGGAAGGTTGGTTTGGAGGTGGTGATGATGCTCTGAGGTTTTCTGGAATGAGCAGTGGAACATTTCTTGCTCGCGATGGTCCCGTGCGAGAGGTTGGAATCGGGATTCCGGCAAGTGTCGAAACAATTCCAGCTACGGAAGAAGTCATGGCTGGAATGGTGGTTGAAGTTACGTGAGGAATGGTTCCTTCTCCGGTTTGAGACTGTCCACTTCTGGTAGTCACCATTGTGCAAGGATGACGATCAAGGTCTAATCTGGAGATCGAAGGATTATCAAACTTGAGAACTAAAGTCCCCACAGACGGCGCCAATGAACTTCTGGAAAGTCCGGGAGTGAATCTTCTTCACTGCAAGCTTTGATCTCTTGAACGTTGAAGTTGGGGACGGTGGTGCAGGGGTACCTGCAAGGGACTCCGATTCCTAACGTAAGAGTGTGTATCAGAGAGATAGGAAACAGTAATGATTGTAATAGAAAATGCGTACCTTTTCTCTCAGAATCACCTGTATTTATAATGTGATTTGGGCGGGAAAGTTGGTTACGCGCGTGTAACTGTCCCCGTGATTTACGGGTTCACGCGCTACTTCTGTCATTCAAACACACGCGCTAGTGGAGTCTTTAATGTTGGTAGATCCTCGGATATAGATGTCGACACGGTATGTCGCGCCATCTCGTCAATGCTTCTCGAAAGTATAAGTGGGGTATCTGAGCTCATATCTCGACTGTTCTAGTCGATTGCTATATTTGACATTCCTCGTCTAAATGTCATCGTATTAGGACGACAGTGTGACTCATAAAATGCCACCATGTCATGTCGAGTTGGAGTATAGTTTTACTCCAGAACAATTACCAAAAGTAAAAAGTACACGTCATGAAGATTACTCTGTTTTTGTCTTGTAGTGTTCAAAAAATTATAATTCAGTTTTTTTATTTCAATGTTGTTAACATTTTAAAATACTTTTAGAATTTAAATGCATTGTTAATGGAAAAAGTTTACAACTGATTTTTAATATTTATTATTTATTGAATTTAATTTTTTTTAAACAAAAAGAATTAATTAAAAGAGAGTATAAGGGGTACTCCAACCCATAATAAAAAAACAAAATAATAAACACTCCAAACTACAAATGAGAACCACCCTTGAACAAAAAACTAGACCAAGAAAGGAAGATATACTACACTTCCTATAAAATCCAAAACACCACTAAACAAAGCCCATGTATAACAACACATTACTGAACAAGTAACACCACACCACTCCAATATAAAATAATAGACCTTACAAATTTAAACAATAATTTGGAGAAACAGCCTAAGACGAAAAAGGATAAATAAAATGTGCATCTCTTGCTTTGAGCCACTTCCAATAACGTAATTTGATCAAATCCACTAAATCACCAAGCTCAATAGGATTGTTAGAAAAAAACCGCCTCATTCCGTGCTAACCAAAGGGACCAAATTACTGAAAGCCAAGCAATAGACCAGTGAATCCTATTATCTATAATACAATTAGGCAAGCCCACAAATCGTACCAAATGTGAATAACAGCAGTTATGATGGGCAGAAACAAAACCAAACCACTCTAAACACAACATCCAAGTTTGATATGCAAAGAAACAATCAAACAGAACATGAGAAGTAGTTTCGGAATCAAGACCACACCAGACACACAAGTTGTCTGATGTCAATAACACTTTCCTTTTTATCAGATTACTTTTTGTGGGGATCCAATCCAACATAGCTCTCCATGCAAAAGCACATACTTTAATAGGGGCATACTTATTCCACAAGAATTTATATTCCTGAAAATCAGCAAAAATCACATAATGCACTATTGTATTGTAAGCCGACTTTACAGTATAAGAACCAGAACCATCACTCCTCCATAGCCAACAATCAGGATGATTAGCACGCAAGCTAACATTTTTTATCTAAGATAGCAACTGATGTAATTGATCATTTTCCCATTGAAAGAGTTCCCTACGCCAACACCAATTACAAACCACACCCTCATCCCTCCACTCAACCAAGTCAGCAATAGGCACATTCTTATTGCAAGAAATGGAAAAAAGCCTACTAAAGCGAGTTGATAAAGCACTATGACCACACCAAACATCTGGCCAAAAACAAGTATCTTTCCCATCCCCAACTTTCTTTACACAAGAACCTGTGAACCAATCCATAGTAACATTGGCACCTTTATAAATTTCCCACACATCACGCCACCATCTCAACCCTTTCACACTAGACCCAATCACCCAATCAGCACCCTCACCATAAATAGAAGTAACAACCCTATGCCATAACCTACCCTTTTCAACTAACAACCTCCACCTCCACCTCCCAAGAAGTGCTAAATTAAAAGCACCTACATCCCGAACTCCTAGACCACCAAACTTCTTATCCCTACACACATTCTACCATGCTACCCACAATATCTTAGATTTCCCCAAATAACCCCTCAATGAAAAGATTTAAAAGGAGAGTAAAACAAGAAATGATACCTTTCGGAGCCTTAAAGAAGGAAATGAAGTAGATCGGGATGGAATATAGAACAAATTGTAGAAGGACACTACGACCACCAAAAGATAGATTTTTACATTTCCACTTGGATAAACGCTTCTGAACCTTTTGAATTACCGGAATCCAAGTCGTGCTGCTTCTTGTGTTAGCCCTTATTGGCAGCCCCAAATAGGAGAAGGGAAGAGAGGATACCTTACAGTTCAAGAAATTGGAAAAACATCTCTAAAACACCAACATCCACATGAACCCCAAAAAGGTTACTTTTATAAAAATTCACCTTTAGGCTAGCTACTAGTTCAAATAACTGTAACACTGCTTTTATAACCCACACATTATCAACTGAAGCGTCCCCCACAAAAAGAGTGTCATCTGCAAACTGTAAATGGCAAACAATCACTTGAGCATTTCCAACCTCATACCCTCTGAAAAGGTTTGATTGGACCACTTTGCACATAAGTGAATTGAGGTCTTCTGCAACAACGAGAAACAAAAAAAGGTGCAAGAGGGTCGCCTTGACGAAGACCCCTACCAACCCCAAACTCAGAAGTGGGGCTACCATTAATCAGAACTGAAAATCCTGGAAGACCGTAAACATTCTGCAATCCACTATCTCCATCTTCTAGGAAAATTCATTCGCCCCATCACATACTGCAAAAAATCCCAATTTACAGAATCATAAGTCTTTTCAAAGTCAATTTTGAAAAGTATACAACTCTTCTTTTTCCTCTTAGCCTCTTCTAGGATTTCGTTTGCAATGACTATACTATAAAAAATAGATCTTCCTTTCACAAAAGCAGTCTGACATTCTGAAATGACACCTCCAATCACCTTTCGCAACCTATTAGCAAGCACTTTAGCTACAATTTTATACATACAGCCAATTAAAGAGATTGGTCGAAACTCCTCTATCTTCTGTGGGCTATCAGTCTTGGGCACCAACACAATGAACGAGCTATTAGACCCTTTGACAAACTTCCCGTGTGCATGAAATTCATTCATAAAACCCACAGAGTCCTCTTCTATCGTATCCCAGAAGTCTTTAATAAAATTAAAGCCATCCGAAACTGGGCTCTTTGAACCCCAACAATCCCACACTGCCTCCTTCACTTCCTCTACTAAAAGGGAAGATATCAAACTTTCAACATCATCATCTGATAGAGAATTAAACCTCATCCCATCAAATACAGGCCTCTGACAAGGAAAAGCTTTAAAATGAGATTCAAAATACCCTTTAATTGCTTCTTTAGTGGCAGAAGGCTCAAAGTACCACACATTGTTCACTTTCAAACTTCTTATGTCATTTCTCAAACGCCGTTTGTTGATACAAGCATGAAAATACTTAGTGTTAGCATCACCCTGTAACCATTTCAACCTTGACTTCTGAAACAACAAATTATCCTTCAAAGACACTAAATGACAATAGCGAGCTCTCCATTCTTGTCTTTGAAGAACCTCCTCCTCCTGTAAAAAACAATCCTCACCCTGAATATCTAACCAATGAGCTTCTTCTTTTGCCTCAAGAATTTACTCTCTAAATCTCCAAATGACTCTTTATTTCATCTACGCAAATGATTTTTCATTATTTTTAGCTTCTCTTTCAACACAAATGATGCCCAACCAGATACACTTATGTCCAACCACTCTTGCTTAACAAAATCTGCATACCCTAGAGAACCCCTCCAACAATCAAGCACTCTGAAAGGCTTTGGCCCCCAATTAATAATCTCTTGCTTTAAAAAAATTGCACAATGATCAGACATGCCTCTTTTCAACCCCCATTGTGAAGTACTCCTCCACCTCAAAATCCAATCTGTAGAAACTAAAAATCTATCCAGCCTACTCATACATGAACCATCACTTTTTTTCCAGGTAAATTTCCTCACAGAAAGAGGGAGGTCAATTAATTCTGCCTCTTCAATAAACCCAACAAAGCACAACATGTCATCTCTCCTCCACAAACTGGATGCTCCTTGATGGGTTTCCTGGCAAGTTTACCAGTAGTCCAGTAGTTTTAGAGTAAGTAGAGTATCGTATCCACAAAGAGCGATTTTAACTTGTAGAGTTAAAGCAATTGTATTTTCAATAAAACGTTTTCGTAAAAAGGTTGGAATAAAATAAACAAAGATAACACGAGAGAAAAGTATTTAGGACTAGGTTTTGATTTCGTTTCATCTCCCCCCTTATGCATTCGAACCTCTTTCCCCTTATTTATGATTGTACTTGTAATTACCTTAGCATTGTTTAATTATAATAATTATAAGGCATGCCTGGTAATTATCGTACCACTCAAATTTCCCTATAATATTATAATTAAACGCCAAAAGCTATTCTCTACAGGCATTCAAAGTGGCATTTGGCGACCCCGAACATTCCCCGTATTTTGCAATCAGTGCTATCGATGTAGCCATACTTTCACATAAGGCACCTACGGAGGGGTGTGTCACTCACTGAACCTCCGATCGTTAGAATACAATCCGTATGCTACGATATGACTAAACCGAGTACCTTTAGCAATCTGAGAATAAGCTTCATGAACAGCTCCATGCTCACCTACCTCTGATACTAGCCGGAGTTCCACTTTTTGTATCCAGAGCACTAGCCTACCATCCCGGCGCACGCGCGGAGTTGATGCATTACACACAGCATAAAGATACCGATAAATTACAAGCATAGAATCATAAATAAAATAGAAAAGAGAATTCTTATACACAGGGGGATTGAATCTACTACATCAAATCCTACTAGAGAGCTTAGCTACTCATGGTAGCCATTACAAACTACTGAGAAATCTGTCACCTTTCCCAATCCTATACTACTATCCCTCTGTATCAGTGTTTTGGTCCCAAGGATCGTGTGTTTGTGACCTTTGCAAAGGGCTCTATTTATAGAGTTGGAAGACCTTGAAGAGATCAGGCTGTGATGTCACTTGTGTGTAGCTTATCCAATCAGAGGCTGCCTTTTCATTAATTGACGTCACTTGTGTGAAGCTTGACCAATCAGAAGCTCCTCTTTCATTAATTGGCGTCACTGCGCGCGTTTTCAATAATCAGGAGACGCGCTTCATGTGCGCTTAGCGCAGATGAAGCCTGGCCGATCTGCTCATGCGCCCCACGTGCGCTTAGCGCGTGTGGAGCGTGTGATTCTGGATTTGCGCTCCACATGCGCTAAGCGCATGTGGAGCGTGTAACACGCTGCAGTTTTCCTCAAATTGTGGATCTAACCTCTGGATCTCTTTCTGATCTTATCTGGTTTTCCTTTATCCCTTTATCCAAATTATTTTGTATTTATCTGCTTTGGATTTGAATTGGAGAGATTCTTTGCAGGATTCTCTGATTATCTTCTATTTATTTGAATTTGAATCTGCAACAACCTCCTTTCTGATGCTTTTTCCATTCTTGTTCCAAATCTGCTATAATTCTGCATAAAATAGCAAATTTCTATTTAAAATAGCATCATATTCAAATTTGTATCAAATAAATACAATTATTATAAATATTAACAAAAAGGGATATTTTGGGGCATAAATTACTATTTAATCCTTGATAAGTGTAATAAAAACTATATGAAATTAACGCTAATTTTACACTTATCACTCTTCTCCTTTCTGATCCTGATTTCACAACATTAAAATGCCCCCCAAAACACCATAAATCCCCCTATGCTGCCTCTTTTTAGCTAATAACTTAGACCACACAATCTTTTTCCCTGTTAAGTTGTATGGAGCATAGACATTCACAATATAACAAAAAAATTTTCCACCCTCCACCATAACTAACACCTAGAAAATTTGTATCAGAAAAGATCTCATGTACCTCAAAGGATGACTTTCTCCAAATTGATAATAGTCCTCCAGACAACCTAATTGAAGGAACAAAAGTCCATCCAAACTCATCACGCCCACACAACATATTGCATAATTTTTCATCAATCACCTGTCATTTTGTCTCTTGTAAGCAAACAAAATCAACTATTTTTGACTGAATAAGCCTCTTAATCTCCAACTTTTTCACCCTACCCCCAATACCACTAATATTATAACAAGAAATAATCATTTAAAGTAGGGAACACCCAACAATGATCAATAACAATAGACCTAGACAATATCAGACTTTTCAACAGCCAAACGATCCCTCAACTCCATATCAACAAGTTTTTTCTTCATATTTTCTTCACTACCCACACCCTAAACACCCAACTCTAAACCAATTTGCCAAACACACTCAACAATTGATTCTGGCTTTAGATCTATCAAAGAAGAGTTATAGGTATAATCAGATACAGAGACACTCACCAGGTTACTAGCATTTCCTTTCTTCCGCGACCTTCCTCTCTTTTTGTTCACCTAACCTGAAATGCATGGATCCAAATGACCAAGACCCATATCCAATAAATTCGCATCGTCCACAACAACCATAGGAACTTCGCACAGCCCATAGGTTTCAAAAAGCATAGATTCCAAACACACATCACCCACTGCTTTTAATTCTCACTCCACCGAATTGCAATTTCTAATTAAGTGCATCATTGGCTGGTTTTTTTCTAGTGCCAACATATCATCCCCTACATGCTTGACAAGGTCACCTTCTCTTTCTAGAGCAAGAGTGGTCCCTTCCACCTTATTAGCATTCTTGCAAGAAATCATTACCAATTCAGAATCATCCAAATGTGCTCTCCTCACATGGTCTGGTTCACAATTATTTGGGCTTCCTTGGTTGCAGCCTGCTGCACATCCTTCACCTGGTTACTTCCTGCCGAACATCCTTCACATTGTCCATTAGTAGATTGACCCATTAAGACGTCCTCGTCACCAATTTGGGCTGAAGCTCTAATTCAAAAACATGCATCATTAAGCGTGCAACAAGTGGACAATATTTCCACTCCATTTGGCATCAATCCATATTGGTTATGGCTCGACCCAAAAGAAGTCGGCAGGGGCACAACACCAACATGTTGAATTTGCTCTCCAATTTGGGCCGTTTCATTACATTGGTCGTGTGATTCATTGGAGCAAGCTGGACTAAAAGCTTCAAGTGGGGTCCGATCTAGCTTATTTCCAGCACCTCGGACAGGGAGTGAATCTTGATTGATCACTATGTCCAATCCAATATTTCCGTTAGTAAATTGATCACCAATTACACCCAATTCAAAGCCACAATTACTGTCATCCACCATATCTGTTATGTTATCCCGCACTTCTTGGGCAGAATCAAAACCATAATGATTATCCGACTCATTCCAAAATTCAAATTCGAAATAAGCTGATCACCATCTTCCTCAAAGTAATATGTAACATCCCATTAATTCATGATAATAACTAATCAGTAAGTAAAGGAAAGATAACTTTTATGAAAAATGTCTCAATGTAAGATGAGGAATTGATTAGAGGAAGATTAAAAGACTTAGACAAGGAAAACATGCTTCAGCATTCTCGCTCAAGCGAAATGGCTCGCTTGAGCGAGTTATGCAGCAAAAAGGGAGAAAATGCAATTCTGCATATCTCGCTTAAGCGAGGATCATCTCGCTCAAGCGAGAAACAAGGGAGTTTGGAGTGCTCTCTGGACATTTTTCGCTCAAGCGAGATGACTCTTGCTCAAGCGAGCATCTTCCAGAGAGGAGTCATTTTCTGGTTCATTCTCGCTTAAGTGAGCATCTCTCTCAAGCGAGAATGGGAAGGGAAAACTAATCTCGATCATCTCGGTCAAGCGAGAATAGCTCGCTTGAGCGAGAATCCACTTATAGATCCTATACGTTCCTTTTAGGGTTCAATTTCATTCATTCTTCTTCCCCTTTCATTTACCATTTAGAGAGAGACGGAGAAATTCTAGAGAGAGGAAGCTCCATTGAAGTTCAAGGAAGGATTCCGGCCCTCAAGATCAAGGCTCCCTTGAGTTTTCTCACTTCCCCAACGTTCTACTCTTCGCATTCTCACTACCCACTTCAAGGTGAGTGTAACCACACACTCCCTTCTAGGTGGAATAACTCTTGGATGATCCCACTCCCTCCTTCCCTTTCTTTTTCATATATGATGATGCTTATTGGGTGAATTAGGTGTTCGGGTATGTGAGGAATGATTATTACTCCATTAATTGCCTTAGTTGAACTTTGGGTTTGAGATGGAATGATTTAAGATGCTTTATGATTTTCCTTCATGAATGACATGTATATGATGATATTGCTCAATTCAAGTATGATTCATGTTTAAAGAAATGTTTGGGGTCCTTTAGCCCTTGGTAATGGTTAAGGTCTTTATGGCCTTGGGAATGGTTTTAGGTAAGGTCTTCCGGCCTTCAGGAACGACGGTTCCTGTTAGTCTGAGCTCACTCTAGCCTAAGGAAAAGGTTAAATCCATGGTGCAGAATTCAGTATTTGATGATTATTATTGAGTATTGACGTTATCCTGGCTATGTTTAATGAATTCCTTGTGTTATTACCCTTATTCATGACATGTGTTGTTGTTAATTGCTATGTTGCACTTTGTTATCTCACTGGGACGTTAGTCTCACCCCCACGCTGTGGGAATTTACATTTCAGATGCGCAGGGGCCTACACCGGGTCACAGGAGCCAGTAGGAGATTAACGACCATGTTATGGATTTTCCTTTATTTTGTATATGACTATGTAAATAGTACTTGTTGGATATAGACATGCTTGGTTGTATTTTGAGTAGGATAGAGTAGTACATGTGTACCTTTTTTATTGACCTTGTTATCCCGAACGCATGTATAACTATATCCTATATCTTTTATACTTTAGATGAACTCGAGTTGCGTTGTATACTCTTGTATATATATACTAAGTAGTATCGTTTATTTCAGTGGATGTACAACTTATGTGTTTGTTGGGCTACGTAAGTTGTTATCTCTTGAGTTATCGATATTGAATTGGGTGAAATAATTTTCAGATTTTGGAAATAGTGCTTCCAACAGGCATTATCTCTAAAATAGAAATTAGGACGGTACAGAATAAATTTTAGAAGAAAATTGGCTTGTAGCATCTGAATCTTCAGGAACTTGATGTTTTATTGGCAATGTCTTCCATGGATTGATAAAGGGGTCTTCAATAACATTCACAGAAAATAACAGATTATTAATCATAATTGTAAATTTCCTGTTTATAGTCTCCACCGAGGAGGTTTGAATTAACATGTACCCCACATCCAGTCTATCCATATATTTTGTACTTGTATCAACACAAATATAGCGACCAAAATGACTGGCAAGTCTTTTAAAAGAATCTTCTGACCAAGCTTGTGCTGGGATGCCTTGACAACGTAGCCAAACAAATCTTTCATGTGCAACATCCTCTTAAGTCAACAGACGGATTGAGATAAACCACTTAGAAAACATCTCCTCTAATTCTTTTGTTAACTCCATGAAATCTTCTCCCTCTTGTGGATGAATCAACACCAAGTCTGCATCCATAAGAATAGTTCTGACAGAATGAGTACCTTCTTGAATTATCTTATCTTGTAGTGTAAAAACCTCATCAACTTGAATCACTTGTCCAACAAAACAATTTTTTAACCACTTCATTTTATCTTGATCAAACATGAATTGTAAACCACTCCAACTCTCTTTATTAGGCTGAATCTTTTTCGGCTTCCACGTCATCTTCTCATTCTTCCTTACCACATCCACATATGACCTACCATTTAACATTCCTTCAAAGTGCCCATCAATCCTCTCCAATTTCTCCCAACCATTTTGAGCTTCCTTGATTGGATCCTCTCTATCAATACCCCTTACGTACATAGACTGATTAACTCTTAGTTTGAAAGAGCCAATCCAAAATTGACTTAACCTTTTCTCCAATGTCGACGTATCTTCTACAGTGGGGAACTTTACAAAGCCAAACTGGTTCCCTTGTTTGTCTCGTTTTTGGGATGTAAACGTCTGCCACCTTCCCACCCCATAATGAAAACACTCTCCATAACTTCGCCACACCAAACTCATCAGGAAGGTTTGTGAAAAAATATGACATGTGTAATGCAAACCCCGTTGAACGAAACTTCTTTTCAGATTCCCTTGTACGAACAAAGTCTTCTAATTGTCTAGTGTCCTTGGATTTCCATCCCGATCCCGATCCCGATCGCGGTCCTTTCCTTCCCCTTGGTCTCACCAAGGTCCATTCTCTCTCTCTCCCACTCTCTCTCTCATTTTTCTGTAAAGTGTTACTACCTTATTTATTCAATTTAATGACACACATTATATGTTATAATTATTAAATAATATGATAATATATTATTAAATGTCATTATAATTTTTTTCATTGACATTACAATTCTTTAAATTCATAGTTCTAACTATTCTATCCATTCTTTTTATCTGAAGATTTCCGTTTCTTTTTATTTATTTTTTTAAAAATTCAAGACATCATATTTTTTAATTATATCCTTACATTTACTTCAAAACAAATAAAAATTATAATGAGAAAAAAGTTCCTTATTATAAAGCACCCTTAATCGAATTACACAGATCAATAAAAATTGTTAATGTAATTATTTTTTTTTTGGCTTTGTTCTTATAAGACTGAAAACCTAATCAATCTAGTGGAGAGGCTCTAGCTAGGACAATATGACCTAAACCTTAGAGTAAGAGTGTGTGTCCATGCTTCATGTTTCATGATCTTATATAGTATTTTTGAACTGGATGGCTTGTTGTTATTCCTTTAGGGAGAATCCCTTGATTGATATTTGATGGCGCAAGTTGCTCGATTTGTTTAATCGGTTGACTTTACACATTAAATGTCATTGATTGCTTTTGTTGGGGAATATTTCCTTGTTGTGGCATTGATTTTTACCTCATTGTGCTATTGACCTTATACATGTGTAGTTCGGTTGGAATTTGGGAAAATTAGGCTAACCGGAGAACCTATTTTATGTTATTCAACTTAGGTATAACTTGGTTTAAACACTACATGTTTAATAAAAAAATAATATAACATTTCATTTTTAACTCCATTTAAAACTATACAGTGACATCGAAATCTGAGCTTAATTTTAATTTCCATTAACATTAAACTCTCACCTGTCACATGTGGAATAATGCTTATAATTACTCGTTAATCATTAATGATCAATCAATAAATAAAAATAATGGAAAACTTTAATAAGGACAAATAAGGAAAAGAAAAATAAATGTTACATAAAAATAAAAATATTAAATGTATTTCTTAATTTTTGTGTCAAAAACAAAATTGTGATAAATGGAAACAAAATAAGTATATTTTATAATAATGTCTAAAGTATTAAAAGTAACCATTTTTTTGTGTTAACCATAGGTATTCCCTATTACCATGGGCAATGATTAAGTCACAGCTAAGGCTCCTCACCCCTCCCTAAATGTGTGTTTAGTGAGGATCGAACTCGGGAGCTCTTCCCACAATCTCAGCTTGCGTTGCCAACTGAGCCACAACTCTTTGTTAAAAAATTTCCGAAGTGTCAGAGAAAGGGTTCGAACTCGCCACCTTTGTCGAATAATGAAACCATGCGCGCGCTGAGAGTCTACCACTAATCCAACATTCTCATTTTTAAAATTTAGGATGAGCAGATGACGCCCAAGTCCAAGACAAGGAAGGCCCTGCGCTCAAAAGGCACTTATAGAGGTACTTACATTTACCTCACCCCAAGGGGACGAGTTAGGGTTCGAACATGTCAGTAGGGGTGGAAATAGGCCAGGCCGCTCGACAGGGGCCTACGGCCCAGCCTACTTAAGGCCTAGTTTGGCTCGGCTTATTTAATAAAAAGGCCAGATCTAGGCTTTTGAAAAAGCCTTTTTAATTAAATAGGCCAGACTTAGGCTTTTTAAAAAGCCTATTAGGCTTGACAGGCTTGCCTATTTATAAATAATATAATTTTTTATAAACATATAAATATATTATATATAATAAATAGTATAATAATATATAATTTTTTAATTTCACTTCTTGGCCTATTTAGAGATAGGCTTATTGTCCTATCTAAACGTATGTGATAGTGACATATTTATATTATAAAAATGTAAGTCTATGAGTTTCTAAACACATTGGCCTATATAGAGAAGGATTTATTGGCTAAAGGTCATAATAAGAAATAAGATTTTAAACAGGCTAATAGGCCAATCCAGACTTTGAAACAGGCCAGGTTAGGCCTAAAAGAATGGTCTATGATAGGTAACAGGTCAGACTTAGGCCACAGAAATCTAATACAGGCCAGGTTTGGGCCCTGCAAAGTCTAGCTTGGCTCGGCCTACTTCCACCCCTACCTGTCAGTTACGAGACCATGGCTTGCTTCACTCAACCAACCCATTGAGATATTAAAAGTAACCATTGAACTAGATCTTACATGTTTATTTTAATCGCATTTGAAAAAACTCTTTTACATAGTGTTTTGTTTGGTCAAATGCTATTTATGTGACGTTTTGTTTTGGTCCACACTGTTTATGATTTTATATAGAGTGTGTTTGGCAAGGCCAATAAGCTAGCTACTAGCTTATTTGATTAGCTTATAAGCTAGTTTGACCAACACAAAAGTGTTTGGTAAGATACCTAGGATCCTCTCCAGCAGATAACCTCTCTCCAGCCCTCTCCAGCGGATTTAGCTACGGAATAACTACGGAACAACTACGGATTTTGGTTTCGTAGTTATTCCGTAGTTATTCCGTAGCTAAATCTGCTGGAGAGGATCAAAGTTGCTTATTCCGTAGTTATTCCGTAGTTATTTCGTAGTTTCAAAGTTGCTTATTTTAGGAGCTTCTAGCTTATAAGCTACAAGCTAGTTTACCTAGCTTCTAGCTTGTAGCTTGTAGCTTATTTAATTTTCTTCCATCACTATCCCTTATATTTTAATACATTTCCCTTATTATTCTTAATTTTTTTTAACTATTATTATATATTTTAAATTTTAGTGACAAAAATCTTTCAATTTCTTGTTACCTATTATTACATATATAATAAGTAATTTAAAAAATTACGAATTAATTAAATTGTTATTTTCTTTTCACTATTTTATGAAATTATTTTTATATTATACTATTTATTTTTAATTTTTAATTAAATATTATTACTAAAAAGTTTAATAAGAATTTAACTATTTTTGAAAAAATATAAAATTATAATTGCATAATAATATATATTTTTTCTAAAAAACACAAATAAAATTCATATAATAAAATTTATGTAGTTATGCCCTTTTATGTCGTTTTACATTTACTAACTAGCTTATCAGCTAGTTTTACCAAACACTTCTAATTCAATAAGCTAGCTTATCAGCTTGGAGCTTATAAGCTAGAAGCTTATCAGCTATCAGCTAGCTTATCAGCTAGTTTTACCAAACACACTCATAATTTTTTTTTCCGTTGAAAGATTTCATGTAGTCTTCTTTTTTTTGGTCCAATGATTTCATGTAGTCTATTTGGTTCTCCACTGACATAATTTTCTGGGCCTTACTCAGTAGTCCACCCAACAAGGTCCAACAAGATACACGTACCAAGCTCTAATGGATAATGGAGAATTGGGTTGCCCACCTTCTCACGTATCACATTCTCTAGTGGAAAGAATTTGTGAGGTTTTGACCAAAAAAAAAAAAGAAAAGAAATTGTGAGGTTGCAAAAGTGTTTACTGATTTACGATGGGTAAGTAATTCATACATTCAGATCAGGAAACACTTCTAGCAGACAGTTTTTAGAGCCAGTTTATTTTAAATTCCAATAGTACAAAATTATGATTTTGCAAAATTGATTTTAAATCACTTTTGTCCAATGTATTTCGTAAAACATGCATTATTTATCTCAACTTTTTAGAATCAATTCTACTCAACTTTAAATCAAACATATCATTAATTGCTAAACAAGGTTTAGAGATGAATGAGGCTTTTAACACCTTTGGGCCAACGTCAATCCCTATTAGTGCTTTAACTCAATATATTTTTTTATCACTCTGGAGCTATATATGGTCCAGAGAGGTGTGTAATTTGTTTTTCTTTTTGTTAGTTTCTAGCCTTTAAGGCTCATGTGTACTTCTAAAAAATGAATTAAAATATATAGTTAATTTTTTTTATTATACTAAAACTATTTTTTTAATTTTAACACATATTTATTTTTTAAATGTATTATCTCTATTTTTTTGTTTTTAATTAATGTAATATAATATAATTAATAACAATTATTTAACATAATTTAAACTTTTTTAACAAATATATAATAATATTAGAATTATCCTTTTAAAATATAGTAATAAAGAAACTAAAGCAATATAAAATATTCTCAGTATTTTTGCTGGCACATGTTGATGGGATGTGACTCTTCCATTCAATCACTAATAATTTGGTTCAGAAATCTTTTTGCACGTCTGTGACTGTGAGTTAGTTATAATTACTAATTAGATCTGATCAAGGGTGCACAACATCACAACCCAACTACGCAATCGAAATCCTACATTTTCTTGCACTTAATTACAGTGGATATACTCATCTCGTGTGATCACTACAGATATACTCGTGTGCATATGAATGTTGAGTTCCTTCCTATTAAAACAGAATGATTTTTCTTTTCTTGTATAAATGTAGCTAGCTAGGATATATGCTTGCCTCTTCTTTTCTCATCCCTCTGTCATCCATCATCTTTCAATGATATAGTGATGTTAATATTTTGAGCCATCCTGATTCCTAATTAAGTATATAAAGAAAAACAGCAGAGGTTTAGTTAGTGGAGTGTTTTGCGAAACTTGACATGTTTATGTGGTCATTTCCCACGCAAAACTACTGCATTCTTTGAAGCATTATTTTTATACGTTTAGCCTAAAATGAAAATAAAAGATTGTAATTTAGCAGTTAGCATGCCTTTTTGAGATCTTAATTTAAACAGTGAGAGAAGTACTAGTAATATATATGCATGGACAGATGATAATCGAAGATAAAGTTATCTTTGAGTATATGTGAAGAAAGGAACACATATTATAGTAATACATTGCCATGAAAAATCTTTCCTAATTGAAATTTATCACTCGCTAGCTTGCTTATGATTTCTATGTATGATTGTAGAAGCACGCGTAAACTTTGCCTTTTTCGCTTGGTTGCTGAATGCTGGCACTCAATCAAACCACTTTTTGGCAATAAATAAATTAAAATCTTCTCAGAAAGGTTAGTTGTCTCAATAAGAAGAATTAATGCTAGTTAGCATTTCTTCAGTTAATTCCCCATGATCCTCTGCGTTACCAATTCGTTCCCTTTGAGCGCAATTCCTTTGAGATTTAACTGCAAAATGCCTAATAGACTTTCTTTTGACGGTGGACGCCTACTATATATGAATCGGCATTAACTTATAATTTGAATAATCCGATATTATATTACCTTAATGATTATGTATATTAAATTTTAAATAAGTTAGATATTTGTAGGTATGCTATCTAATGATGGACTTTTACTTATATTTTAAAAATATATTATACGTTAAAATAAATTAGTTTGATAAAGTATTAATTCTTTTTTTTATGAATTTTTATAAATTTGATCTACTCTATAAGAACTTTCAATTCAACGGTTGGATTGACTAAATTCACATTATACAAAATGTTATAAAGTGGTGTAACTTTACACGTTTGACACCTAGTGTCAATTGATCCGGACTCATATATAGAAATTTGATATAAAAAACATTATTAATGTCATTATTTATATTAAAATTATTATTTAATTAATTTTTTAGTTTATCTTTTATCTATCTAAAAATATTTTTTAATTTATTAAGTGGAAATAATAATATAATGACAAAACAATATTTAATATTATTTTTAATTTTTGAAATGATAACATAAAAATAATCTATAACCATTAGAAAAGAAAGGAGGAAGGTACTACAATTGTTGCTAAGATCTAATTTATTTCTTACATATTCAACCTCATATTAATTTTGAAATATCATTTTGTAGAATGAAATATTCACTTTTTCTATTTTCTCGCCTAGAATTTCACGTGTCACCTTTTGAATTTTCTCACTATTTACCTTGGAGTGTATCTTTCACATACTTCACTTACAATTATTTTTTTAACACTTCTTCAAATCTCTCACAATCTCTTGAAACACTGATATTTTAAAATCTAAATATATATGATTCTAATTATATTAGCATATTTTTCCTATTAAGCTGTTCTAAATCTTTTCTCCATTTTAATTCGAATTCTTATCATTACTATTCAATAATAAATAATACTATTAATAATTATAACAACAAATTATCAAATTTTAAAATTTGAATAATATGATAATTGATTAGTATTTCAAAATTTAAACTATATAAAAATATATAATAATTTTAAAATTATATGAAATATCATTGGCTGAATAGTGTGGTTGAAATAATTTATTTTTAAGAATTAATAATTCAAATTCAATACAATTATTCTTTAATATATACATTCATAATAAATTCTTAATTCAAAAAAATTATCTTTTAATATTTATATATTTAATTCAAATTATATACCACATTTAAATTATTCATTTTAAGTTAAATATATAATTCATATTTTAATATATTTATTTATTATCAAATATATATATATAAGATGCATATTTAAAGATATTAATTACATAAGAATAAATATATTTTTTGTGCATTGCAAAGGATAAAATACTAGTTATAATAAAATCTATTATGTCTTATAAATAGATTTGGAATACATGGGTATTTCTATTGCTCTTTAAGTTTAATTGCACTTTTAGTCCTTTTTAGTTTGAATAATATGTATAATTTTGATCCCTCGAGTTTACAAGGAACGTTATTATGAGGAACGATATTCTTATATATAATTTACAAGCATGTTTGGTAAGTATTTAGGAATATTTTTGGAAACTTCTTAATTTAAAAAAACTAAAAATGGAAAAAAGAAATATGTATAATGAATGGCACAGAAATAAGAATTTGGTTTTAGGTAGAAGACAGTTGATGGAGGGATCATACTAGCTATATATTTTGAAAATATAGAGATTTAATTTATTTACTGAAAAAACTTAAGGGATCAAAATTGCATATGGTTCAAATTAGAGGGTCCAATAGTAATTAAGTCTTCTATCTATTTACGCAATGTAAGTATCATTTGGTTCCTAGTTGGGAACCATCAAAATCAATTCTGTGAAATTTATTTTAAATCACTTTTGTATAATGTGCTTCGTAAGTTGTGTATCATTCATTTCCTATCATTGATTCTATAAATCTATTAAAATCAATTTTACCCAACTAACCAAACAGACCAATAAACATTTAAGTACACTAATATAAATAACTAAAAAAAGCTAAAAAAAATCCTAGTGAAATCCACTCATCTCTTCATTGGATACCTCTAATATTGATTAGTTGCTCAAAGATCGGGTTTTAACTTTTATATAAAATTTCATCATGATTTGACTAATGATGAAGAGAATGAATAATTTGCATGAGGTCTTAAATTCAAATATCATTACAACTATTATATATAAAAGAAAAACTTGTTAATCATTTGTTGGTGTAAGATTACTCCAAATCGGTCCCTAACATTTTTAACGTCGTACAAATTGGTCCCTGACTTACTTAAATGACTACGTTATGTGAAGTCTATAAATCGGTTTAAGTATTTAAACATGATTATAAGACTTAGCATCCCTAAGTTTTAATGATTAACAAAAAAAATTATATTAAGGACAAATGAGTTTATATAAGAATTGTATAAGATTATGTAAACAGATTCTACTGAGAAAGGTATTGGTTTGTTGATTGTGTTTCAGGTCACAATAATTATCTGAAGAAGAAGAGTAGAAGATCAAATCAAAAGGACAAAGTGCAGAATCCTGAGAAGAGGAATCTATAACCAAGTTGAAGACTTGAAGACTATATGAAGAATCGAAGATTATTTGAAGATTTGAAGAATTAAAGACTCGAAGAAGTGAAGACTCAAAGATGCACATATCTGAAGTACAACTATCATATGAAGAAATGAAGACAATATGAAGCAGTCTATGTATCTGAAGATTGAACGTGTCAGAATCAGGAAATGATCTCTTGGGGACGTTGCAAAGTGTAAAGCACACTTCATCAAATGGAGTACACTCATTTCAGCAGATAAAGCTAGACATGCTTTTCTACCTCGATCAAAGTCTTACACAAATAAGGAAATATAGCAAAGACTTTCTGCAACGCCTGCTGCACCTGCAACAAAAGGACTTGCGTGCGCAGACCTACTGCATCTACACCTGCTGCTGTCCAGAATGGGTTAGAAGACTAAACAAAAGCAAGCAAGAAAGATGGTTGAATAAAGTACATACAATTCAACATCTTTATCTCAGAAAAAGAAGATACAAGAAGAAGAAGAAGAAGAAGAAGAAGAAGAAGAAGAAGAAGAAGAAGAAGAAGAATGGAGTTACAATCCTCTTATCATAAGGAAGAAGCCTTCTGAAGTTTCAACCAGTCTGAAGTGTTGAAGTCATCTGAAGTGCGCAACCTGTCTGAAGGATTGAAGTTGTCTGAAGGACGCAACCCGTCTGAAGTATTGAAGCTGTCTGAAGCATCAACCTGTCTGAAGTGGTGAAGCTGTCTGAAGTTTCAATCTGTCTGACGTCTCAATCCGTCTGAAGCATTGAAGCCTTCTGAATTCCGACGTAGCACTACTTGTTTAAGAGTATGAAGACCTTTTGCTCTCTGAAGATTGCTGAGAAAAGTCATTCTCTACTACACGTTTCCTTCTCAAGCATATTTATGGAAATGAACACAGAGACCTTTCCTGGTGCTTTTGAATTTCATACACCATTGAGGAAATTTCTGCAACGCAGCATTCGCAGCAACAACGGTGGCAGCTTTATAGCAGCACCTACGCTGTACTATGTCAGACATGTCAGAGCCCTCAGAAGCGTGTCTCACAACGGATTAAAGAGGATTCAATGCTATCTCTAAACGGTAGTATTTCAACGGATATTTCCTCATTGATACAATCCAAAAGAAAGCAGAAGAAAGCTGAAGGAGAAAGCAAAAGCAGAAGAAATTCAAGAGAGAGAGTACGCAAAACAATATCAAAATATCTCTCATAAAGAAGCACAAAAACAAGTGTCAGAACGGGATCGTCTGTACACCTATTCGCTTAAGGAGAAGCAACCGTTTGAGAAGCTATTACACAACGGCTATATGAGCCACATCATCATCAGCTCAACGGTATTATGAATCATCTTCAACGGCTATATTCAAGCAGAACATATAAATAGCCTCAAGATTGAATCTGAAGATGTTGGTCGGTCCAACCAGTTGTTGTTGTTAACACAACCAAGTTGGCATGATTGCCCAACCAGTTATGGGAGTTAGATTAACTGCCCAACCAAATGGAGTTAACTAGGCTGAGTGCCAAATGGTTAACAAGAGTTGACTTGAGCTAAAGTGGATCATCAATAGGTCAACAAAGTTTGATCAGAGAGTTGGTTCTCGAATCAATCAGGCTACTGACTAGCTGGTCAGTTAGTCATGTTGTCCAGTTGATCTGTTTGATCAATTAAGTTGGTTGTTGGTCTGAAGACAACCATGCTGAGCAAATGACTATCAAACTGGGTACGGTTTGAAGCTTTGAAGATACCTTGGTATTCCAATGAAACGGGTGAGAATGTAACGCATGGAAACCAATGGTTAGAGGATAAGGCTGGAGCTTAATTTCATATCTTAGTTAGCCTACTCTCAGAAGATGTATTCCTCATAGAAAAGACAGGGATTATATTTAATTCAAACACTTGTATCACTGTCTATCCTTGTATTTAGTTTGTAATGACTGCATCCTGAGTATGTACTCAGTAATCTCTATGTACAAGAAGAATCTGAGTTAAGAGGTTCTAGCGAACATCTAACTTAGATTGAGTAGTAATACTCTACACTTGAATAAGTGTCTGAGAGCCTGGAGAGGCTTGGTGAAAGAAAGTACACTCGGTCTAGAGCTTGGAGAGGCTCGGTAGAAAAGACTACTGCATGGGTTGCCTGGAGAGGTAGTTGAAAACAAAGAAATACTCGGTTGGTCTGGAGAGGCTGTGAAGAATACTCGATAGACCATGTGTGCCTAAGAATACTCGGTTGGTCTGGAGAGGCCGTGAAGAATACTCGGTTGGTCTGGAGAGGCCGTGAGGAATACTCGGTTGGTCAAGAGAGGCCGTGAAGAATACTCGGTTGGCCTGAAGAGGCTGTGAAGAATACTTATATTTGTGGTTTCAGATAGTGAAAATCCAATGGTGGTTTGCCACTGGGACTGGATGTAACTCACGGTGATGTGGGTGAACCAGGATAAATTTCGTGCCTAAGTTTCCTTTCCCTTAATCTCTTTTATTTCCAGTTCTGCATTTACTTTGGGGATTGAAAAGTATTTTCATAATCACCACATCATAACAATTTCAATCAAACAAGTTTTCAAAGATAATTAAAACTCAAATCTCTCTCATATCGTTTGAGATATTACAGAGAATGTATCTTGAAGAAGGTCTGAAATAGGTGTCTGAAGTGAGTCTCTAAAGAAATCAGTTCAGAACCTGAATCAAACTTCAGACGATCTTCAGTCTGATGAAGTATTTTAGAAACCATTCTAAAAGATACTCCTTGTAATAATCTTCAGAAGATACTTTGAGAAACTTTCATTTAAAACAATCTTAAGACCATTTTGAAAGATTATCAATCTCATCATTCTTATTTTCCGCATGTTTCATTTAAACTTTGATCTTAAGATTGGTCTTTGAACGTTGTTCTTTTTTAAATGATATATTAAATCAAAGATTTCCAAAATTATTCAATAAAGTTTTAAAACACTATTCAACCCCCCCTTTTAGTGTTTCTTGTGGTTCTAACACGTTAGTCCCTGACTTCCTTTGCCGTCATGCAATTAGGTCCAAAAGGCAAACGTCTGTTAAGTGCTTGATGACATGTCATGTTTCCTGCCATGTGGGACTGTAAAAGACAGCGTTTCAATGCATCAAATGTTCTAGGAAACCAGAAATCTCTTCCCTAATCCCTTCCTTATCCTTTTTCTATATTCTCTGCCATTTTTGACATTTTTGTCCTAGTTTGGATTATTTGATGACTTGATTCTAATTCTTCATGGTGTTTGCAGATTCTACGCATCAGAGGTGTTGGTTGCACTTGAATACCTTCACATGTTGGGGATAGTGTATCGTGATCTCAAGTTTGAGAACGTGCTAGTTCGATTAGATGGCCACATCAGTTACAAAAGGATGTTTCCATTTCTCATGTATATTATAGGAGATAATTCTGGTAATTTTTTTGTGCAGCAAGCCCCTTATTATTTATTAATAGTATTAGATGATGTTTTGGTTGGATATATGTGATGGAGCTAATTGGCCTAATAATTTCATAGGGACACCAAAATTGGGTCATTGCCAGCAAGATGAAAAGGGTATGGATGGGCAGGAATTCCAACTTCCTCTGTCATCTCAAAGTCAAGAAGGTTCTAAAGATGAAGTTAAGATCAATAGTTGCACCATGTTTTTCTCTGGTGAAGGGCTTTTCCTGAAAGCTGACAAGAGAAAGAGTAAATCTGTAAGAATCTGTCTTGTTTTCAAATCATGTTTTTCTACTAATTATGGATTAGACATTTTGTTACTGATCTAATCCCATTCCGTCAAAAGCTTAGATGATGAAAGATTTTATAAGGAGATTTATATATTGAGATGTTAAGACTTTTGCTGTAGTAGCTAGTGAGCTTCCTAATATCTTCTGTGTCTGTTTTTTTTTGGGATATTATGGTTTTACATTTGTGGTAATTTAGGTATGCTCTGGGATGTCTATACAGGTGCCTAGACCAAATTTGCACAGGAGACTTTTCAAATCCCCGGGTTCAGTCAGCTATAAAAGGTTGCTTCCATTTTTAATGGAGCTTACCAAAGATGACTCCGGTAAATATTTTTAGTTTTAACAACTATTGTAATATAATTTGCATTTGATGAAATGTATGTTAGATATGGTTGATGAAGGAGTTAATTGATTTTATATGTACATCAAAATTTGGTGATCAGACTGTTGCTAAAAAAGATGAGGTGACCATGCATGACGCAATTGAGTGTAGTGCTTTGGAAAACAATATATTCGTTAATCATGCTAATAAGTTATCCCATGGTAAGTTGGTAACCGACCAAATTTGACATCTTCCCAAGACTTGCCCGAATTGCCAAAGCAATTGGATGCAAAAGAAGTGGTTCATGAGTGTTTATCTGCACCCTCTGTCGAATATCATATTGAAAATGTCATCATTGGTTCTAAACATGAAAGCGTGAGTGAATCAAAGTTTGGTTCGTGTTCAGCGATGGTGGATTTTCAGTGTGCTAAGATTGTTGCAAATATTGCGCACAATGATGGCTTTAAGCATGAAAAGAATACGATTTCTAGTCAGAAACCCTAGTGTTGTAGAATACCAAAAAATGGAAGAGAACGGAGAAAGGGGATAAGGAAGGGATTAGGGAAGAAATTTCTGGTTTCCCAAACATTTGATGCATTGAAACATTGTCTTTTACAGTCCCACAAGGCAGGAAACGTGACATGTCATCAAGCACTTAACGGACGTTTGCCTTTTGGACCTAATTGCATGACGGCAAAGGAAGTCAGGGACTAACATAGTCATTTAAGTAAGTCAGGGACCGATTTGCACGACGTTAAAAATGTTAAGAACCGATCTGGTGGTTTACTCTTAAGTTTTATGTATGTACTAGAAGATTATTTGAAGAAGGATTCCGATTTAAAGAAAATTGTATTTGGATGGGGTTTTGAAGAATTCAAAGAAAGCTAGAGGTCTTGAGGATTTTTTTAAAGAGAGAATTTTGAAAATGTTTCGTTACACTACAAAAAAATTTACTTTTAGCAACTGCCAAAGCCGTCACTATAAGTGAAAAGTCGTTGATACAATCTACTTAGCGACGGCCTCAAGGATGTCGCTATAAAAAGCTCGTCGTAAAAGCAGTAGCGACGAGTAAAATAAGTCGTCTCTAGGTAGAGACGACCAGGCCATCGCTACAGACGTCTCTAAAGCCATGGTCGTCGCTACGTATTATTGTTATTTTTTTAAAATTTTTTTAACTAGTGACAACCTTTGTGATGGCTATGGTCGTCGCTAATGATATATATATATATATATATATATATTTTAAATTAAATTTATTATTATTTTTTTTATTTTAATATTTTGGGTTTAATATTGGTTAATTTTAAAAATTATAAAGAAAAATAATAAATACTATATAAACATACCAATAGAGAAATATATATATATATAAAATATAAAATATATATACAAAGATTGTTCAAATATATAATTCAATAAAAGTATAAAAAAATATAATACAAAAAAATCAATGGTGGTGGCGACGACGTTGGGGTTGAGCCTGGGGACGATCCTCGTCCTCCAATGCCCGGTGATCCAGAGCGTCATCGTAGTGGGGGTGAGCCTGAGCCTGAGCAGCTTGAGCGTCCAACAACTGCTGCATCTGTTGTCGGAGTTGTGCAAAGTTCTCCTCCAACCGTGCAACCTTCGCTTCAGCCCGACAAGCCTGCTCCCTTGCTTTATTGACTTCTTGGCGCAGCGCTTCCTCCGCCGAATGTCGTGACCTGGACCCGTCACTCCCGCTGGTATGAGCCCGAGCCTCCTTAGCATGGTTTTAAAAATCAGACCGGACCGGCCGGTCGGACCGGAAAACTGGTGAACCGGTCATGTGTTCGGTCCAAAAAAACCATAGAACCGGTCAGGCATAAAACCAGTCAAAAACCGGTCAACCCGGTCAAAAATCGGCCAACCTAGTGTAAACCGGTGGTTTTTCGGTTTAGTCCGGTTCGGCAAAAAAGCTCCAAACTATGTCGTTTAATATTTTTTACAAAAAAAAAATTCCCAGATCCAGATCCCAGATGAGAAGAAAGCAAGAAAAAAAGCAGAAAGTTCCGGTCTTCACTGTCGTTCATCAGTTTGAAATAGTTTTCCAGCAGAAGATGTTTTCCGTCGTCTGTCGCCATTTGAAGCGGTTTGTGTCTTCACTACCACCGCAGCTTGTTGCAGCACCGTCACATTCAAAATTTCTCCAACCACCTTTGCTTGTTCGCTTATGGAGAAGTGGAGCTTTAAACTATTGCATTTGAGATATCAAAGACTAAAAGAGAGACGGAAGAGAAAAACTGAGAAAGATGGATATGAATGCTCCTCAAAACCAAATTAAACTATTGTATTTGGGATATCAAAGACTAAAGAGACATATGAAAAGAAAAGCTGAAAAAGGGGATGTGAAAGCTTCTCAAAATCAAATTGGAAAAAATAGAAAAGTGGTAGATGGCTTGGGCAACCGAGGTAAGTAGCTGACAAACACTTTTTCTTATTTAATATTTTTTAATTAATTTTTTAGTTATATTTTCTTATTATAATTTTTTTTTTATTTTTATGTTTATCTATTATTTTTATCATTATATATTATAATATATATTTATTTAATTTTTCATTTATTTACTTTTATTTATAAATATTATATAATATATTATATAAAATTTTAAAAATATATTATTTAATTATTACCGATTCGACCATGGTTCAACTACGGTTGGACCATTAAACCTTAAACTAGTACCTCCACTGGTTCAATGACCGGTCTGGTTTTTAAAACACTGCTCCTTAGTTAGGCTGGTCACACCCGGACGAAGGTTGGTTAACAAGTCCCCGCTGCCATAACAGTGGCCTCAGGTCTTGCCACCCGCAACATCCTTCCAGGCCTGTAGCTTGGTGAAGCCATCAAAGTTGGAGTTGTCCCCCATTTGTGACTCCACCTCCCTCAGGCGCTCCTGGTAATTTGTCTATTGAGTACAAGTAAACATATAATTAGTTAGTTATACATTCAATTGCAAATATTTGAAATTATATAAAAAAACACTGATAAGCACAAACTTGGAGTTACATAGGTGGACTTTGCTCGGTCATCTACCTAGCCACCACCCTTTTTTATGTGGGTAGCCACAAAAAACTCATCGGGCTCTACCTCCTGCCCTAACTGTCATTACAACACAGAACAATTACATAAATTAAATATTTTAATAACAAATACAAAATTAATACAGAAGGGTGTTTGTTTATATATATACCATATCCAACGCCACCTCATGGTGGGCCCTGCGGCCCGTGGTGTGGACTGCTCCCCCGCGTTGAGAAGCCCGATTGCTCTTGTTACGAGCGGACATTCCCTTGAATTCATCATAGGCCTAGTAGGCTGGCCATAAGACCCTTCCAGGCCTCCTTACCACACCAAGTGAGCCTCCTCCCAGTTGCCCGGGCCTTGTTCATCATATCTCGATCGAAGGCGACGAGCAATCCTCTGCTCGTACACCTTCTTGATCTGGGCCTCATCAGAAGGGTCCCAAGTAACTTTGCTCTGAGAAAAAGGTAAGTTATTAGAAAATGACATAACTTAAGCAAAAAATATAGAGTGTTTAGGGTTTTATTTACCGTAAACTCGACCCACCACTTTTCTCGTACATCCTGCGGGTGACCTCCCACAGGTAGTGAGGACCCCGGAATCGCGAACGAATTGCATGACCAATGGTTGCAATAGGTGGGTTGTTAGGAACCCAACTGCAAAATAAAACAAATTCAATATTAACTGTTAAAAATCAATATTATTAATTCAAAAGAAGTAAAAAAAACATTAAACAAACTCACCCCTTGCCAAATGGTCGGATAATAACCCAACCATGAGGGTCTACCTCATTAGGTCGATTGGAGCTGGCACCCTGGAATCGAACTGGCTCTGCATCAAACTCAGGTTCATCGTCGTCATCCATCTCAACCTGAGCGTTGATGGGATTTAGGCAAGTGTACCGAAATTCTAGCAGTATAATAGTAAGTAAGAGTATCGTATCCACAAGGAACAGTTCAACTCGTAATGATTAGTGATCAGATTATCAAATAAGAAATGGTATTTGATGTTTGTGTTGCGGAAATTAAATGCATAAAAGGAAATATGGAGAGTAGAGTAGAGTAAGATAGCGTTACTTGGATCAGGATTGAACTTCGTATCATCGCACCCCTTTTGTATGTGAACCTCAAGATTATTTATGAATATATTTCTATGATACCCTAGCCAAACTATATTATTTTACCCCGAGTCACCAGTAGTAAAATACTCGAAGATAATCCATGCGGGTTCTCCCAGGCGACAAATTACCCCGGCTTGATTACTCTATTTTTCCGTTCGTTAACACTATCAATTCATCATATATTCCTATAGCGACTACTATGAGTACTTTTACCAATCAGAGTTTAAGTTTCCTAAGTATCGGCTCCCCCAAACTCGCTGTTGAATTCACAAAACCATTTTCCAATGTATTTTATAAAAGCAACCTATAACTCCGGCACACAGGCGGAAGCTACGCATTAAGCAAAGTATAAAAGTACCGATACCATAGAATAAGGATTCATAAACAATAAAGAGAATTCACATACAGTTGGGGATTGAATCAACTACATTCAATCCTATTGGAGAGTTTAGCTTCGCATGGTAGCCATTACAGACCAATGAAGAACTGTCACACTTTTCTTCAATCCTAGCGTAGCTATCTCGGCAGCCCTTTGGGGTCTCCTCTGGAGCTTTGAGCCCTAAACCCTAACTCTACTCACTCCTCTCTCTTCGCTTCTTTGATCTTTGCAAAAGGTCCTATTTATAGACCAAGGAAGGCTATCTGAAATCCGGAAGGAATTGTTTTGAAATTACATTTGAAAACTAATCCGTATAGCTGCACTTCAGCGCAAGTGAAGCGTGGATTACAGAATGATGCGCTCCAACATGCGCTTAGCGCAGGTGGAGCGTGGAACACGTTCCAGACTTCTATGTTTTCTCCTTTAACAGCTTGATTTCTTCCTGATCTTATCCTTGTTTGCTTGGCTTTCCTTGTTTCCCTCTTTTTGGTTTGATTCTGTGTTTATCTTGACTTTGAATTTAAATTGGGCAAGTTATCCGCAGAATCCTTGTTTAAATGGTTGCTGATCTTATCTTTATTTGCTCTCATTTAAACTTCAAATCTGCAGATCATGTCCTCAAATAATGCTATCTTCTTTTCTCATTTAAATCTCTCTCATAAATCTGCAAAATCAACAGATGTTCTATTAAAATAGCATCAAATTCAAATTCAAATTAAATAAATACAATTATTACAATTATTAATAAAAAGGGATTATTTTTTGGGCATAAATTACTATTTTACCCTTGATAAGTGCAGTAAAATACAAGAATAAATCATATAATTGGCACTTATCAAATACTCCCCAACTTAACTTCTTGCTTGTCCTCAAGCAAGAGACCTTTTTGCAATAAAAAAATGGATTCAATCCCCCTGTTACAATTCTCAGAAATAAGGACAAATTTTCATCATCTCTTTGTTAGGCAGAAGTCACTTTCCAAATATGAGAATTAAGAGATGTTACCAATACTCAATCAGAACAGAATACAATCAAATCAGTTAAACTTTCTCAGGAATAGCAATTAAAGCAATAAATGATAAACCAATGAATTCTCTCATGCTCACGGGTAAGTGTTTCCCTCAATTTTTCCACCAAAGTTGAACAACTAAAATTGATAGTCATTTATACTTTCTAAATATGCACATAGTCAACATGGATCAAAAGGTCTTTTCTTGGTTGTAATGAGGCTGAGTTATCAAGAAATCATGGTTTTTCTAGATAAGCAGGAAAAAACTTAGAATAGAGAGCATCTTTTGATTTGTCTTTGACTTGGAACTTCGCCCCATTCTCCATCTCATTCTTGATTTGTCTTATTTTAGTTGCCCTCTTTCTTTGTTTGAAGATACACTCCCCCCAACTTATTCAATTGATGCACTTTTTCTTTTTGATTTTTGAGAGAGTGATCTTCTTTTGCTTTCTTGTGCCTGCTCTTTGTATTTCTTGACTTTCAAATTGCCAACCTTTTCTTCCCATTATATCAAGTTGCACCTTGCTTTCTATCCCAAGTGTGTAAGGGACATGATATAGACATCAATTATGGTTGGGGTGCATAAGAAGAAACATTAAAGCTCAAATGGGATACCAAAAAATTGGAAAAATTTTATCAAGGGTTGGCTTCTTGGCACTAAGAAAATAATTTAAATACAAAAATTGTCTTTGTCACTTCCATATTTTCCATGAACAGAGTAAAATCCAAAAACTCAATCAATAACAATTGACAAACAGCGGTGAAAAACTCTCAATTCAAGTGTTTGGAGTCACAACTCACCGGCTTTTTGGCTAAATTCCTTGATAAAGCACTTACTGGTTTTAATTAACTACCCTGATAGGTTTTCCTGAGAAATATCCTAATCCTAACTGATTATGGAATTAATCACAAAACCATTTCTTCTTTCCTAATCTGGTTAGTTAAACTGCCTAATTTTAGAGAATTTTGAAAAATTTACCCTTTAATTCCTAATTCCTAATTACTAAAAATTTAAAAATCCTAAGAATAAATAAAATAAAAATGAGATAAAATACTGAAAATGCACTGCGTAGCAATATAATATATCAAAGGAGAATATATACAGTACATATCCAGAATGATCAAATAAAAAGAAAATGAAAAGAAAAAGAAAAAAAAAGCACCAAATAAAAAAAATTCAGTCCTCATCCTAGTCTGTACCGGCATCAGCTCCATCGCCAGCTGCTCCTCCCTCTCCCGGAAAAACAGGCATGTCCCCAGGCCACTGCATATATGTATGGAACTCCTCTGGAGTCATTCCAAAATCTGGGTCATGCCTGGAGCGGCGCTGGAACTCCTGGATGTGAAACAACCCTCTGGCAATTGATGCATTCTAGGTAAGGATGTGTTGTTCCCAGAATGGGATAGAGGCATCTGCTGCTGCTGGTGCTAGTGGTGGTGCCTGTGGTGCTGGTGGTGGTGGCTGCTGCTCATCCTCATCATCATTCTCCTCTGGGATGCAGTTGGCCTCTATATACCCTCTAGTCATGGGGTTCATGATGCGAACCGAGGGAAACACCTCAACTCCCCTAGAACTGCAGAGGGTCGTGATAAGTGCTGGGAAGCCCAGACTGATCCTGGAGTTGGCGCTGCGGCGCCCCACAAAAGATACAAAGTTTGCTATCTTCTGTGTGATGACTCTGGCGATATCTATGTATGCGCCAGTGATGATGCTGTAGATGGGGTGGGCTACTGGCATGGTGACGTCTGACACATGGTTGGTGGGCTGGATGTTAGCCAACACCAACACTGCCCACATTCGCGCTATGTCTTTCATGTCGCGCATGTAAATGCGAGCATCATGACCATAGATATTCCTCTCAAAGGAACGTCCCTGCAGGCATAGGCTCTCTGCAGTCTGAGTATCCAGGCGATCAATCCTATAGATCCCCACAACCCTCATCCTCTCATGGTACTGACACTCCATGAGTCTTCTATCCTCAGGCCCTGGGAACAATAAAAGTGCGTTGATCGCATCGCAACCATAAGGAACCACATGCCCTCGAACGAAATACGGTCGCCTCACATCAATGCCATGGTCTCCAATGGCATTGTCATAGAACTCCCTAACTATGTCAGGGTCAAAATGTGTGTCTGGGCGGATGAGGTGGACCCAGTTCCTCCTGTGTATCTCAGCTCTAAATTACTCATATTCGCCAGGCTGTAAAGCCGCTGGACTCTCCTTGATGAAATTACAGTTCATCAGTGAGCTATAAGCTTCTGAGGACTTAGCGTCCTTGAATTTGTGAGCATCAAACTATGGGTTCTCTTGGGGTGCCTCTCTGGATCTCTTAGCACCCCCTTTGCCTCTCCTAGAAGTGCAAATGGGTTTCTGGCAAGCGAACCACAAATCCAGCAGTATAATAGTAAGTAAGATATCGTCTCCACAGGGAACGGTTATTTATGTAGAACGAAATCGTATTTATCAAGAGAAAACAACGGTGTAGAAAGAATTGTTGTGTGTAAAGAACAGATTTAATAATAATGGAATTAAAAAGGAAGAGTTAGAGACACTTTACTTGGATTAGGATTGAACTTCATCTCATCGCACCCCTCATGTATGTCGAGACTACCTACTACTTATAGGCTTTGAACTATAACGCTGTAGACAAACTATATAGCTTATGACCCCGAGTTACCAGGCGCCACTCACACTCAAAGGTAATCCATGCGGGCTCTCCCAGGCAACAGACTTACCCTCGGCTTATTTTGCTCTCTTTTATTCCGTTTGTAAAGGACTAATTGAAATACGAGGCCTAATGTTGTAGACGCACCTTCGCTCAAGTACTGTCACTACCATCACTCATCAGGATACGCCTATGTTTGAATCCTGGATTGACAATCAACTAATCCTTTGCTATCAGTTTATCAATACCAAGCTTAATGGTCGGATGCCCCTTCATTATGGTACTCACACTACCCATCAATCATTAGCAAACACCCCTTTTTCGGAACAGTGGTTAACCGAGTATTCTCATTCACTCAGAGGTTGAGTTTCCTATGTCTAGGCTCCCCCAAACTCAATCCTAGTCGTAACGTTAATTACAAACTAGCCTATAACTCCGGCGCAAGCGCGAAAGTTAGGAATAAGCACAGAACGAGATTACCAGCACTATAATTAGGGAACTGCATAAATAAAATAGATAGAGTTCAACATACACTTGAGAATGGAATCGATTACATTCAATCCTAAATGGAGAGTTAACTACACGAGGTAGCCATACAAACCACCAAAGATGTTGTCACCATCTTCAATCCTTGTGAAGCGCTCCTCCTCTCCTACTCTAAACTTAGCTTTGGTGCATTATCACTGAAATAAGACTGAATTACAATAATCGTGCACACCGGATTTGGTGCAAGAGGTTCCTATTTATAGACTAAGGAAAGACAAAGCAATTTGGGGAGAAATCTATCTAAAAACGGCAACAGGGAACAAATCAGCGTGACCTGCGCTCCAGGCTGCGCTACAGCGCAAGCTGTAGCGCAGGTTCCAGAGAGCTGCGCTTCACCTGCGCTATAGCGCGGGGTGAAGCGCAGCTAGCGTCCTGCAGCTTCAACTTTCCTCTTTTATTTGTTGATCTCTCCCCGAGACTGGTTTTCACGCGTTTGTCTTTCCTTGTTTCCCCTTATTTTCTGATATCTTTATATTTATTGTGCAATCCTTGTTTATTTGGGAAGCTTGTCTGCAATATCTTTGATTGATTGACTCTGATATCCTCATTAATGATTCAAATCTTCTTCACATCTTTAATTAATTGTCTTCAATCAATCTACAATCTTGCATAAATCCTCCTCATTTAATGCCATTTAATCTCTGAATTAAATCTTTGCAATAATCCTGCAAAAATCAGCAATAAATCTATTAAAATAGCATTAAATTCAAAACTAGGATTAATAAATACAAATTAGTAAATATTAAATAAAAAGGGATAAACATTGGGTAAAATTATCATTTTGTCCTTAATAAGTGAAATAAAATATATACTAATTTATCAACTATTTTTCACATATCAAGTGCCGGCTGCATTAGCAACTATGGTGCGAGCCATATGCAACAATTTTAAACCAAGATTATTCCTATGCAAATAATAATAGATTACTCATAATCAATGAAATAAGTGGCCAATTTAATTCAAAAATCAGAGCAATCAACCAATCAAGCACCTACACAAAAATCTTGATTTTAAAATTACCCAATGCCAATTAATTAATTTATTAAGAGCATGCTAAAGTGATCAATTAAAGCAAGTCCTAATTAATTTTTAAACAAGGCATAAAAATGGTAACAACATTAAGCTAAAAAAATCATGTTATCAGCAACATGCAATAGGGCACAAATATTCAAATATGGTCATGCAAAAATATGGAACAAACTGAGCATACATGCACCAAAAAGAATAACTTGCAACAACTCATTGAGCACTTCAAAAACTACTACCTAAACTTACCATCATGCATACCATAGTAACAAGCAGACTAAACTAAGACTCTATGATGACAGGAATTGCACAGGATCTAGAATTGAGTAAAACAAACCAATTAGAACCAAGAAATAGCAATTAATTCACGAAATATAGTGCTGGAACAGCGCTGGAACAGCAGCTATATGGCGTGAGAAAATGAAAGAAAATGAAGGAAAATGAAAGAAAAAGTGGAGGAGAAAGAAGAGGAGAACGCCACTGGTGCAAGTCCCTTCTTGCAGCAGATAAGTTCAATCGCCAGACGCCACTAATTCAGGAGAATTAGATAAGTCTCACCATGGTTTAAGCAACAACCACCAAGCCTCACTCAACTCTCAAGAGAGGAGAAAATTTGGCATAATGCCTTTACTCTAAAAATGATGTGTGTAAATACAAGAGAGGAGGGCCCATTATATAGGAGAGGGGAGTGTGGGGGGCGGCCACTTACATGAGGGAGTGGGGGAGAAAATAAAAGATGAGTAAAAACTCATTCACAATGGGGTTTGAACCCATGCTCCTAATGGTATTTGGCTAAGCTAAGCTTTTAGCCACTAAACCCACAAAATGCGCCCAAAGCTACATAGGAAAGAAAAGATGAGCTAATTTTCTATCCTATGTGGGATTAGACCCCATGACCTCCTACACCTTGTAGCAAGGCAACCTACTAAACCAATAAAACCCTATATAGGCGCCCCTAATTAAAGAAAAGACAAATATATCCTAATTACATCATAAAGTCCTAATTACATCATGAATTACTAATTACATCACAAAAATCCTACTTAAGTTGAGTCTTGCATGTGACTTAGGGATGACCCTCATGAAGGAAGACTCATGCTTGGTTCAGCTCCAAGCACTTCAAGTAGCTCCAAATTGGTCCTAGCCATTGTCAGTCCAGAGGTCTACTGACGGGTTGTCATCACTCTATGGACAAATTTTCCTAATTTAAAGGGTCCTAAGAGCTTAAGTTTACTATCATAAGGTTTTGCTCAAATAAATGAATAACTGAAAATTTTAATCGGTGCAAAATAAACAAAACAATAAAAATATACCTGGTGTAGCGTCAAAAATTGAAAGGAAGGAGGTTTTGGAAGTAAAAAGGTGGAGGGAAAGGATGAATTCTCAGAGAAAATGGAGGTTAGGAGTGGATGGA
Organism: Sesbania bispinosa; assembly: GCA_026901365.1. NCBI lineage: Eukaryota > Viridiplantae > Streptophyta > Magnoliopsida > Fabales > Fabaceae > Sesbania > Sesbania bispinosa. Next base: position 57,887 of record QLOH01001074.1, read on the forward strand.
AGGTTTGGAATGACCTTCCCTCGCTCCAGAATTCAGATAAATCCTGGAGGGGGAACGCGCGCTCCATTTTCGCTCAACGAAAGTGGAGTGTGTGCCTCATAGAATATGAAGCATGATGCGTCGCTTCACTTACGCTTAGCGTAAGTTAAGCGTAAGTGAAGCGCAAAAAACAGAGGCAAAATTTGATAATTTTGCGCTTCACCTACGCTTAGCGCAAGTGAAGCCCAGAAAATAGAGGCAAATTATCAAATATGCGCTTCACCTGCGCTTAGCGCAAGTGAAGCGCAGAAAACAGAATTGAAATTCTATTTTCTATTTTCTGCTGCTTCCTAACTTTAACTGTTTCTCATCCTTTTCCTATTAAAATCAATCCAATTCCTAATAATTTCTTATTCTACACAGGAATTGACTCTATCACAAAAATCAAAAACAAAAATCAAAGAAAAAAAAAGAAAAATTAAAACAAAAAATGTTGGGTTGCCTCCCAGGAAGCGCTTGTTTAACGTCTGATAGCTCGACGCCTGGTTTTCTCATGGTGGCCTCAATTGGAGGATAATGGTTGACTCTGTTCCAGTTCTTCCTTTTAGTTCCCATCCTCCATGCCGATTTCTTGTTTTCTCATCACTCTCATCATTGCCTTCTTCTGTATCTGATGTTGATCTTTTTCTCTTTTTAAATCTGAAGTCCATGATTGACTCTGGCTGCTTCACTCTCATTCTTGGTTTCCTCAGAAATCCAAAAACCTTTTTCTTATTTTGCTCCACAATATATGGATGAGCTTCTTTCTTTCTTACTTTTGGCAGTTGTGATTGAAATTGGCAGATCCCATCAGTAGGATCAACTTTTATTTTTTCTGGAGTTTTCTGCACTTTGGGGATTCCTCTATCAATATAAAACACAATGCTTTCGTCTTTAGAGCTGATTTGGTATTTTCCCCGATCAACATCCACTATTGCCTTGGCAGCTTTCATGAAGGGTCTTCCCAAAATTAAGGGGACATCAGTATCCTCTTCTTCTGTCTCTGCAATGTAGAAGTCAATAGCATATACAAACTTATCGACTTTTGTGACACCCTTCTACCCCTTACTCTTATACATTAAATAATTTGAAATATATAAAGATGACATCCCACACTGGGTAAAAAGGTTCACAATTCTCATTGTATAAAACATCATTTACCTCAAAGTAAAATAATTTAAAGTGGAAATAGCAATCGACTATTTTCAAAACACTTAAGCAGCGGAATCTCCCAAAATAGAAATAACAAAACATTCTACTTGTCGTGCAAGGCAATTAAAGAAAAGTATATAAAATTATTCCTAACTAAAAACATAATTAAAGAAACCCCAATGATGTGCCCTGATGTCACATGTACCAGAGCAACACTCCCTTTACTCAACACTCGACACCGGTTGTGTCATCATCATCACCTGTAAAATAACCACAGTGTAACGGTGAGGAAAAGAATACTACTCATACATACACATAGGAGACTACCCTATCCTCACCCTCATGTAAACAACATCATCATATAACTTATTCTATTATCAAATGTAAAACATAATCATCATCATCATATACACCAACAACATCATCAATATCACCACAATCATCATAATCCTCATTATCATCAAAATCATCATTATCATCATATCATCATACTCATCATTATCATCAATATCATCATACTCATCACAATCATCAATATCATCATTTTCATCATATTCATCATAATCATCATCACCATCATGCACCTCCCTGAGTTTTACTTCACCCACTCTAGGCTTGTACACCTCAGGTACCATATTCAATTTCATCATAATCAGTGTTCACCTCCCTGAGTTATACTCAGGTACAATCATCAACATTATCATAGTCATTACTCACCTCCCTGAGTTATACTCAGGTACCATAATCATTAACATAATCAATACTCACCTCTCTGAGTTACACTCAGGTACCATAATCACTAACATAATCAATACTCACCTCCCTGAGTTACACTCAGGTACCATAATCAATAACATAATCAATACTCACCTCCCTGAGTTACACTCAGGTACCATAATCAATAACATAATCAATACTCCCCTCCCTGAGTTACACTCAGGTACCATAATCAATAACATAATCAATACTCACCTCCCCGAGTTACACTCAGGTACCAAATCACTAACATAATCAATACTCACCACCCTGAGTTACACTCAGGTACCATAATCAATAACATAATCAATACTCACCTCCCTGAGTTACACTCAGGTACCATAATCAATAACATAATCAATACTCACCTCCATGAGTTACACTCAGGTACTATAACCACCTCCCCGAGTTAGACTCAGGTACAACATTCACCTCCCCGAGTTAGACTCAGGTACAACATTCACCTCCCTGAGCTACACTTCACCCCTCATTGGGCTTGTGTATCTCAAGTACAATCACCTCCCTGAGCTACACCCCACCCCTCATTGGGCTTATGTATCTCAGGTACAACATCATATATATACTCAAGCATCATTTACAGCATAAGGTTAATTAAATCATCATCACCATTATCACCTCCCCGAGTTATACTCAGGTACACTATTCACCTCCCTGAGTCAGACTCAGGTACAACACCAACGTCATCATCATCAATCATTCTCATCATAGTTCTTTATCAATATCACCACTCATCATCATCATCAATCATTATAATTAGCACCATTCATCATCATCATGTATTATCATACATATTCACCAATCATCATCATCAAAATCATCATAAAAATCACCAAATATCATTATCATCATAAATAACACCAATCATCATCATCATCATGTATCATCATACATATTCACCAAGCATCATCATCAAAAATCATCGTAATTATCACCAAATATCATTATCATCATTAATAATACATCAAACTCAATATGAGCAATCATCCATCACAAGGATTCACCAATCCATACTGGTAATCGATTACAATCCCCATGTAATCGATTACCTACAAACAAGGTCTCTAGTAATCGATTACCCACCCTTGGTAATCGATTACCTGCAATCAATCACCCCAGTAATCGATTACCAAACCTCTGTAATCGATTACTAGCAAACCAACTCTCTGGTAATCGATTACCTGCGAGCAAACAGCCCTCCTGGTTGCCTAGAAAGCTCTGGTAATCGATTACCAATCCTGGTAATCGATTACCCGCGACGAAGATCGCAAGAACTGCGATCTCTACCAATTCCAAACCTCTCCATTCAATCTCTAATCAATCCTTTTCATCAAAATATCATCTATATGCGTTTATATTCATCAAACTCAACAAGAGTATCAATCTTTAACAGTTTTTCAAGGTTTTCCCATCAAAACCCCAAATCATCAAACCCTTATTAATCCCCTTTTCACTATTCATATTATTCTCATTCAATCTCCTCAAGATTCATCAAGAATCATACAATCATTCATCAATTTACAGTTTTCATCATCCATACTCAATGTATCAATTATCAATACGAATTTAAAGTCTTAGGTTACTACCCAAGCACCCCCTACATGCACATATAAGCAACACCCTCTCCCCCACCGTACCTTATTGAAGATCGATCAATTAGCAGGGAAGGTTCTTTCTTGGTTCTTGATGATCACCCTTCAGCAATCTCTCCTTGAGACGTTGCTTCTCCCCTCCTTAGCATTTCGCTCTCTGACGTTTTGAGGAAATAAGAATTAGGGTGAACTATAACCCTTCCTTACTAAAAAGCCTATATGGGCTGGTCCCACACTCAACTCCCCCTTATCCTCTTTTTAAATTCGAATAGCTTTATCTTAATTTGCATAGTTTATTTTATTTAAAACTAATAATAATATTAATACTATTATTTATTTATTTATTTATTTCTCCCACTTTATTAATTATTTTTATTTTATTTTATTTAATTAAATTTAGGATGTTACAACTTTGATTGGTAAGTCTTCAATTATCCCATATGGGCTTTGGGTGGACTTATTTGCAAGCAGTAACTTCACGTTGACAGGCTTGACCTTCAAAATTCCCAGCTTGTTAAAATATGATCGCAACATCAAATTGATGCTCGCCCTAAGATCCAATAAAGCATGTGTAGCTGGTTGATTACCAATAGAAAGTGGTACAGTGAACTTACCTGGGTCAAGTGACTTACCTGTGGTGTAGACCTCTTCTGGTTCTTCTTCTTCTTCTTGCAAAACTACTTCTGGTTTCTTCTCTTGTTGAACACTCTTTTCGACAATCTCTTCTGTGGGCACTTGCTCTTCAAATGTGATGTTTTCTTCTATATCACTTTCCTTTGTAATGTTGCCATCAGTAGCAATCAAGTTGCAGTGCTCCTTTGGATTAGTCTGAGTGTTTGTTGTAAAGTGGCCATTCTTGTGTTCTGCCATCTCTGTTGCTAATTGGCCCACTTGGCTTTCCAATGACTTGATTGATGCTTCTGTGTTCTTTCTAAAACCATCAAATCGTTGTATGAAAGCATCAATCTTTTCTTCCAACCTATTTAATATGTCATGCGTAGTTGGTTGTTGTTGCTAGTATGGTGTCTGTCTGTCTCCATCCTTGTGAGTACTGATTGTTGTTGTTGGAGAAATTCCCGTGCCTCCCCTGGTTACCCATGAAGTTGACTTGTTCGGCTTGATTTTATTGGTAAGAGCAATGACCATTGGGATGGTCACCTCCGCAAAAGTCACAAATCAAAGGTTGCGCTTGAATGGGTTGGGATTGGACAACTTTTAACTGTTGAGGGAGTGCTTCCAATTGTTTAGTGAGTGCTTCTAGCTGTCTTTTGATAAACTTGTTTTCCGCTAGAAGAGCATCGTTACCTTTTGAGTTCCAACACTCCTTTATTTTGTAATTGAGCTGGTTGTCGTCCACACTGAGCTTGCTGATGATTTTGAGCAAAGCTGTCAATGATTGCGATCGTTCGCTCTGCATCCACGGATAAGATAGTTCCTCCTGCTGCAGCATCTATGAAAGACTTGGAATCAGACTTGAGTCCATTGCAGAAAATGTTAAGTTGAGCAATGTCATCATAGCCATGATTAGGACATTTCCGCAACAAAGATTTGTATCTCTCCCAAACTTCACATAATGGTTCATCTGTTCCTTGTCTAAATGTGGAGATGTCTGTCTTGGGTTGTATGTGTTTTCTTGGTGGGAAGAATATTTTCAAGAATTTGTCTTCAACCACTCCCCAATTGTTTAGACTTTGGTTTGGATGCGACTTCAGCCACTCCTTAGCTTTACCTATCAATGAAAAAGGAAATAAGCGTAAGTATACAGACTCTAAATCACCTTCCTCAAAACCCATAGTGCCAATTAATTCGTAAAAGTTTGAAAGATGTGTATGTGGATCCTCATGATCCAATCCTGCGAATTGATGGGCACTGATAAGATTGAGGTGAGCAGCCTTCAACTCCAAGGACTTTTTTGTTATGGGTAAGACAATGCTCGAATAATGGCGAGTTCCTTGATGCATGACATAATCTCCCAAGGTTCTTCTTCTTTGTGGTTGTTCTTCCTCCATATTTTTGGGTTTTCCTCAAGTCTCCTCCTTCTCTTTCTCCAATTTCTACTTTTGTTCTTCCTTGATGTCCTTTTTATTTCTGGATCAAATTGTAACTGATTTGGGGACATCTGGCCTCTCAAAAGCATAAACAAGAAAACTTGAAAAGGGTAAGTGTGGAAGATAATTTTAAAAAGAATAAAAATAAAAAGAAAAAGAAAAATTCTTAAGAAAAATAAAAATCTAATCCTAAGATAGAGTATATACAACTTGATAGTTAGACCTCCCAAGTCTATACGAATTGATACACCGTTCCCCGGCAACGGCGCCAAAAATACTTGATGGGATTTAGGCAAGCGTACCAAAATTCCAGCAGTATAATAGTAAGTAAGAGTATCGTATCCACATGGAACGATTCAACTCATAATGATTAGTGATCAGACTATCAAGTAAGAAACGGTATTTGATGTTTGTGTTGCGGAAATTAAATGCATAAAAGGAAATATAGAGAGTAGAGTAGAGTAAGATAACGTTACTTGGATCAGGATTGAACTTCGTATCATCGCACCCCTTTTGTATGTGAACCTCAAGATTATTTATGAATATATTTCTATGATACCCTAGCCAAACTATATTATTTTACCCCGAGTCACCAGTAGTAAAATACTCGAAGATAATCCATGCGGGTTCTCCCAGGCAACAAATTACCCCGGCTTGATTGCTCTATTTTTCCGTTCGTTAACACTATCAATTCATCCTATATTCCTATAGCGACTACTATGAGTACTTTTACCAATCAGAGTTTAAGTTTCCTAAGTATCGGCTTCCCCAAACTCGCTGTTGAATTCACAAAACCATTTTCCAATGTATTTTATAAAAGCAACTTATAACTCCGGCACACAGGCGGAAGCTACGCATTAAGCAAAGTATAAAAGTACCGATATCATAAAATAAGGATTCATAAACAATAAATAGAATTCACATACAGTTGGGGATTCAATCAACTACATTCAATCCTATTGGAGAGTTTAGCTACCCATGGTAGCCATTACAGACCAATGAAGAACTGTCACACTTTTCTTCAATCCTAGCGTTGCTATCTCGGCAGCCCTTCGGGGTCTCCTCTGGAGCTTTGAGCCCTATACCCTAACTCTACTCACTCCTCTCTCTTCGCTTCTTTGATATTTGCAAAAGGTCCTATTTATAAACCAAGGAAGGCTATCTGAAATCTGGAAGGAATCTGTTTTGAAATTACATTTGAAAACTAATCTGTGTAGCTGCGCTTCAGCGCAAGTGAAGCGTGGATTACAGAATGATGCTCCAACCTGCGCTTAGCGCAGGTGGAGCGTGGAACACGTTCCAGACTTCTATATTTTCTCCTTTAACAACTTGATTTCTTCCTGATCTTATCCTTGTTTGCTTCGCTTTCCTTGTTTCCCTCTTTTTGGCTTGATTCTGTGTTTATCTTGACTTTGAATTTAAATTGGGGAAGTTATCCACAGAATCCTTGTTTAAATGGCTGTTAATCTTATCTTTATTTGCTCTCATTTAAACTCCAAATCTGCAGATCCTGTCATCAAATAATGCTATCTTATTTTCTCATTTAAATCTCCCTCACAAATCTGCAAAATCAACATATTTTCTATGAAAATAGCATCAAATTCAAATTCAAATTAAATAAACACAATTATTACAATTATTAATAAAAAGGGGTTATTTTTGGGGCATAAATTACTTTTTTACCCTTGATAAGTACAGTAAAAATACAAGAATAAATCATATAATTGGCACTTATCAAGCGTGCTCAAGGTCCACCTCCTACTCAGGCATATGTGGAAGCTCCTCATGAGGTCGATTGGAGCTAGCACCCTGACATCTCGGTGTTGGGATGAACCTCATCCGTCGAATGGCGGCGGGTCAGTTACCACAGGTATACCGGTAGCTTCCGGGGAGGAGGAAAAAGACTGGAGTTGGGCCGCCGCAGGCGCTGAAGAACCTGGCAAATCTCGTAGCTGAGCGTGCTCTGAACAGATGGTCCTCTCTCGACGGGTGCGATCCACCTGTGCAGCCAGCTCGCCCGGAGGGATGGACCTCACTCTACTAGGGGGATCTTCTCTCCACCTCTACCACGCATACGAGGCATTTTTCCTAATTTTAATAAGTTTAAATTAAATATTAAAATACACACCTATAAACTATATATAAATTATAAAAATTATATTAAATAACTATATACAATATATAAATTAAATAATTCTAATCTACATAAATTGTATAAATTAAATAATAAAACAACATACCTATAAATATATTACATTAAATAAATTCAACAACATACCTATATCACATTAATAAACTAATAAAACTAATAATTCTATTGATTATTAATAAACTAATAAAACTTATAAACTAATAAAACTAATAAATAACATACCTACTAAAGCAATTTTTAAAACTAACAAACTAATACCTATATCACATTAATAAACTAATAAAACTAATAAACTATTGATTACTAATAAACTAATTAAAACTATAAACTTACTGGTTGCGACGCCGGAGAAGGAAGAGGGAAGGAGGTGTAAAGGGAGCTACGGGCAACCGATTCAGATTTTGATCGGTTCAAAACGAACCTATTTAGGAGGGGGAGTGTTAATCAGAGAGATTTTGAAAATGAAAGGAGGAAATGAGAGGGAGGAGGAGGAGGATGGAGGAATGTGGAGGAAGAGGGGAGGGGAAAAGGTTTTACGCGTTACAGAATTTAACGCAGCGATGGTCAGGCTGTCGTTATGGCCGTCACTACGTTGAATGCGCCAAATTTTAAATTTTAATTAAAATTTAGCGACGACCATGTCGTCGCTTTGGCCGTCGCTGCACTTAATTATAATATTTTCAAAAAAAAAAATTTAAGTTTAGCGACGGTTGGGCCATCACTATGTATTAAATGCACTAGGCTATGCATTTAATGCTGTAGCGACAAGCCAAGGCTTAGGGCATTTACCAGATAACGTAGGTAGTTTTCGATTATCATATTTATACATGAAAACTGTCTCCATATACATAGAAAGCTCCATACTCTTTTTTCATGGTTTTTAAATGCTGAAGAGTTCACAACTATCTGGCCGTTCCTTCTAAGACAAGTTGGTCCTTCATGGGTTTGAGGATCCATAGTTTTTGAATTCCTTGGGGCTCATGCTGTTAATAATAAGAAATGGGAACAAGTCTTGAGAAACCAAGTTATTTAAGCAAACTCTTATCAAAATCAACCTAAGCTTCAGACTTACTAATCGACATTGGTGGCTCAACCATTTGGATTGTCAGAACATCCTAGTACCCATGTTCGATATTGAAGAAGAAGTCATGACTAGCTAGTTCCATTCCTCTCAATGAAGGTGATGCACGTGTGACTGCATTCATTTCATGAAGAAAAACAACATGTCTTTTATCCAGTGGACTTTGTAAAGGAAATAATGTAGTCACAAGAAGAGCGGGTTGAATTGTGAACTGTTAAAATTCTGTCCAATTTCTACAGAAGCTTCTAAAATTAATTCTGCTTAAGAATTCTTTTTTAGCTAATTTATATGCCTTGTAATTAAGTTATATAATAAATCACAATATAGTATTCTTCTATTATGAAGTTGTGATTATATGATAAGTAGTGTGTACCTATGAAAATAAGGTCATTTCCTTTAGAAAGATTTCTTTAGTAAAGTATACTTATAGATGTGATGAAATCACATACATAGGTATTATAAGTAGGATTTGGAAAATAGTTGTTATGCAGTTTTCAGAGATGTTATAGAAGCTGATTCTATCTTCTTGAATTATAAAAGTGAGAGTTTAATTTATATATCTAGCTTATGTTGAAGAATGGTTTAACAAAGTGATGCAACAAATGTAATTTAAATATAAAGAGTTAAGGTAAGAAGGATATGCTCACAATATTTATACTAGTTTACCCCTTAAACCTTAGGGCTATGTCCAGTCCCTACTTTCAATAGGATTTCCACTGTATCAAGCTTTATGTACAAGTATTCTTTTCTTCTCCACAACCTCCTCAGGCTCCTTGGTGCAGCACGCCGACTAGTATTCTTTTACAGCCTCTACAGGCTCACTCACTTAGTACAACAACCAAGCCTAATAGGCTTTACACATGTCTCTCAAGAAGCAATAACACAACTTTGTTAGTGTTGAGAGTTACAACTAATGATTGATATTGAAATTACAAGCAAAGGCTGAAGATGTATCAATGAATGAGCACAATCTAATGTCAATGAGCCTAACAATATTCTTCTTGTATTTATGAAATATTACAACACAAGAATAATGATAAAAATTATATAAATATTTCTCTAGAAGGTAGAAATGGTAATTTTGATGCTCTATATGTTTCTTCTGGTCTGTGTGTCTTTTGGAGTTGAAATGAAGCACTTATTTATAGTAAAGGATAGTCAATATAGTCGTTGGAGATGCTTGGAATCTGGTCAAGATCTTATCCTTGAAGGAGCTATCCCTTTCACGTGACAGTTTTTCTCTCTCTTCAAGTTTGATCAAGCTTCTTCTGCGGGACTATATCCTTCTGAAGGCTTTCTTTTAACTTTGTTTGAACATCCTTCTTCTAGAGCAAGCTATGAGGAGTGTAGATATTTTGGGCTTTAATATTCCATTTAGATTTAAGGATTTATATCTTCCGAAATTAAATATATATGTTCCTTCTTGGAACACTTTTATCCTCATGATATGTGTCATGGGAATAAGCTTTCCTTCTGAAACTACTGTTTAATCATTTAGTTATAGTTTCATTACTTGTATTTAAGATCTTTCTTCTTATAATCTTTTCATATCTTCTCTGACATAAATTCTTAGCAGTTATGTTCATTCCTTTGACATGGACAGAAGTTTCTTCTAGAAGAACTTCTTTTTGTTAGAGAAGAATCCTGCTTTGTTCCTTACTTAGTGATTCAAAATTACTTTAAGCTTATTTTTTTAGAGTTTATCATTATTAAAATGCTTCAAGAGGATTCATGGACCTTACACTTTAATTTGTACCTTGACCTTTCTAAACTAATCTACAATTAATTTCTTTTTTGGTATACAAAATTTTAGGAAGATGCCATGACAACCCATCCAAGGCGAGGGTTTAAAGAGAATTTATGACTTACATGCATTATGAAATTATAATATTATATTTAAATACCGGTTCAACTCGTGACTTATTTGTTAATCGATCAACCCAATGTCCCGACTGAGTCGACAACCAGTCTGAGTTTTATAACATTGCATTTACCTCACCCTAAAGAAACGAATGATGCTAGCTCAAACTTAAATATAAATGTTACACTTGTCTTACTCCTTTCCATTTAACCAACCCTAAAAAAACACTAATCTTTAATCTCTGTAAAATTGTATGCATGCATGCATACCCATCTCACGCAAGCTTTTCTGGGTGGAGATAAAGTAACATAGCGACTTTGATCAAGTTTCACAATAGAAGAATTTTATGGAGTACTATTGCTTGGTTACCATCATGATGGAAACTTGCATCGCACGTACGTGAAGTGACCTAAGCCTCGAGAGAAGCAGGGAAAGAAAATGGGTGCTATATATTCATGTCAAAATCAAGGTTACTAACTTGGATGAATAGCTAGCCTAATACCACAAAGGAAAAAATGAGGTCAAATATAGCAACTACTTCCCAACAAGCCCGCAACACACACAGGATGGGCTTGAAAATTATATCAAACATGGGTTAATTAATTTGTCTTTGATCATCTTCCGTTGTGGCATATGGGTGGGTTTTCTGTGTTAAGAAAAATGTGATGTGAGCCACGAACCTATGTCCACAAATTAAGTTGTTCAATAATACTACTACCATCCTTTACTTCCTTTAGACATGCCCGCCGTCACGTTGAAATTAAGGGACCGACAAACATTTACACTTGTAAAAACAATATTAAATAAAGTTATTTTTAAAAGAGAAATATTAACAAATGTTCTAATAATATTAGTTAAAAATTTAAAATTAATAATTTTTTATTAAATTATGTATATTTAATACTATAAATATAATCAATGTCATATTTTTTAATTAATAAAAATATACTATATATGAATTTCTTAAGCATGTGGTGCTGATTAACACGTACATTGCTAGGAGGATTTTAAAATGCCTACCCAGCTATACACATTAATTTAGATATCATTATTCTGTCTCATACATAGCTAATTTCATACTGATTTTTTTAAACATGACTAAAGTGTACGCAAATTGAGGATATGTGTCACTGAAATTAAGTCAAAAGCAGCTCAGAATACTTTAAAGTTGAACTAAATACCAGAGTTTATTGATATCATACCGTACCAAATATTGGAGAATCATGAGATTATTTTTAAAAGTATACTCTCCCTGCTCTAACATTGGGTGACTAACTGACTGATAAGAAGTGAGGAAGAGCTAACTAGGCCTTTACAAGTTGCCAAGCTAAGTAGTCACTTGGTTTTAAAACATGGCCCCAACAATCAACAAAAAAAATAAATGTGTATTAGCTAGTTGTATATTTAGCAGTAAAGGCTTTGTAATCATGACTTGTAAAGAAAGAGCTAAAATAAATCTAATGAGATTCACCTCATCTATCGGTGAAACTATAAAAATTACTCCACTTAGAAAAGGGGGAAATTGAGAAACAGAGGTTAAAATAAAAACAGTTGTGTGGTCCCATTTGTAGAGCAGAAAGCCGCAAAAGACGATTATATAAATCTTTGTTACCTCCTTCTCCACTTCACTTCCCATTCTCAAAGACGCTTCACAAACAAGTTTGAACCTCCATCATGGCTAGACCCCAACAACGCTATCGAGGTGTCCGCCAGAGACATTGGGGCTCTTGGGTCTCTGAAATTCGCCACCCTCTTTTGTAATATTCAATTTTTCTTTTCTTAATCAATTGACTTTTTCTTTGTTAAGACAATGCTTAGCAGTAATTTCAACATTAATTCTATGGTTTAACATTGTTGTTTTGTTTACAGGAAAACTAGAATATGGTTAGGAACATTTGAAACAGCAGAGGATGCAGCAAGAGCTTATGATGAAGCAGCAAGGCTCATGTGTGGTCCAAAAGCACGCACTAATTTCCCATACAATCCCAATGAGACACAATCCTCTTCATCTAAGCTTCTCTCTGCAACTTTGACAGCAAAACTACACAAGTGTCACATGGCTTCCCTTTCCCTTCAAATGTCCAAGCAGAAACAACCACAGAAAGAGCCTCAACAAGGATCCAACCTCCCATTTGCCTATGGCAGTGACATTGCTGGAACAAGCACTGAGAAGAGACATGATGAGGAACTGCAGTGGCTAGAAGGGAATTGGGTGAGTGAGGAAGGACAAGTTGAAGTAGCAGAGCAGCAATTTCAGCCAGTTCTTGAGGATGATCACATAGAGCAGATGATTCAGGAGTTGCTTCATTATGGGTCAATTGAGCTTAGTTCTGTTGGCTCAGCTTAATTAAGTCCTGAAAAGGTAGCACTCTCTAGAGGCCAATTGAAGAGTACCTCTTTTTGGGGAGAGGGATGGAAATTGATGGTACTATTTAGTAATGCACCATGTAATTGATAAAGTGAAGTTTAGTACCATAGGAGAGTCATCATAGATTTTAATCACTAAGCATGAGGAACAAGAATGTAGCCAATCAATTATTGAAAAACCAACTCATGCATATGATGGTTGGACTATAATGTAGCGTTAGTAACATCAAGAAACTACAAATTTTCAGTTTCTATTTTTGTTTATATCTGGGTAATGTTGAAAGGTGCCCAAAATTATTAGAAAGTGCAGTATGGATGTGGGTCCTCTGCCTGTGTTAGACATTAATATATGGGAAATTCTATGGTACCCTATGGTGAGAGAGGGTTTTGGTACCTTCTTTGATCATTTAATCAATTTTTCTCAACTTTCTTAAATGATTTTAGTATTTTTACAGTTACATGACAATATTTAACTATTATAATTTGTATTTTTAATTTTTGAAAAGACTTTTTAACCTCCTATAACCATTATCCTGTATTTTTTATTGTATTTTCCCATTTCTTCACATTCTCATTTGTAATACACATGTGTTTCATTTAAAATATACTTTATGTCTTCAAAATAATTTAAGACAGAGTACAAAACTTGTTCCTATGTAGTTTTGGCCTTTATGCTTCCATTCAATAAAAAAATAACAAGAAGGTACTAAAACCCTCTCTCACCAGAGGGTACCAAATTGCAACCCTTAATATATATCCTCATTTCTATTTGTTTTATAATCATTATTATACATAGAAACTCCTATGGATTATGTGGCAAGAAAGACATCATAAAAAATAATGGAAAATCATCGAGTACGTTAATCATCTTCATCTGGTAGCGTTGTTACAACTTACTTAGTGGTCTCGAATTTGAGCCAGGAATGTAACTGTGTTAAATACTCGAAGGAAGAACTTTATGACCCAGATCATATCAAACTCAAATATGATCGTAATATGTGGTCTTAAAAAAAGAAAAATAATGAAAAGAAAATGGGTTAATCTTATCTTATTAGTAGTCAGATTCATCCAACATTTGTTAACCAAACTCTAATATAACCTTTGCACAGTGAAAATAAAGACATAATTTACAAAGAGTAACACATTGTCATTGTTAGAGAGACACAATTTTGGCAGTAGCAGGCGCTGGAGTGGACATTAAGCGCCACGAGACATGATGAGAAGAGAGTAATGGAAACAGAGCAGGCAGCATATTGGGAAAAAAAAAATCACCAAACTCAGTTTTTATTGTCCCAACACCAAACATAAAGTCAAATCCTTGGTGTGTATCCAAGGAATGTCCCCAAATACTGCCAAATATGACAAAGGGTGCCAATTTAAAGAGATCGAGATCATCAAATCACGTTAATTCCAAAATAGTAGTATACTTTTAGTGCTGTTAACGTGTCAAACTTCCATGAGAGAAGTATTGAAGAGTGTGTTTATATTTGATGATTTGGCTCTTCTATAATGTGTAAATAATGATAACAATTTATAAGAAAATGAGATAATTAATTCATTAAATTAAAATAAGTTAAATATATTTTTAGTAGCAAAAATATAATCGTGATTTGATTTTTTTCATTATAATTTAAAATCGGTGGTTTTGGTTCTTTAAAAATTGAAAATATACTAATTTAGTCCTTATCAATAAAAATTCATAGATCTGTGGTAAAACTTGTAGAAAAACTATACAATAAAGATTAAATTGGTGTATTTTCAATTTTTGAAGCACCAAAACCAACGGTTTTAAATTATATGGACTAAAATCAAATCTTGACTATATTTCAGGGAACAAAAATATATTTAACCCAATTAAAATATACAATAACTCATATAATATACTTTTTATTCTTCATATTTTTTTTATCAAATCACCCATCACATTTCACTTCTCTTTTTTCTCTCCCTCATAATTGTATATGTTTTTGTACAAGTAAATTGTAATTAACATCTTTTTTAGAAAATTATCATTTGAAAATTCGTAGACTATAATTTAATTTATTATACACATTTATGTATATATGACAATATCAACCATTGTACTTTGCACTTTATTTTCCAAAATACATCATTGTTCTTTAATGGAATAAAATTCTCACATTAATCCTACACCGCTAAAGAAAGGCACTCCAATTAGTCGCTTGAGAATCTATGACAGCCTCCAATATTAACACACATGCATTATTAGTATGTTTGGTATGTAATTTCAACTATATACATAAAAACTAAATTTTATTTCAAAACTTGATTAGTAAAGTAACATTTATTAATAGCTACTATGTTTTTTGAAACATTATTTCAACTACCATTTTCAAATTTTAACTACTAATTAAAATGAACTTTTATATTTTTATCCCTAAAATTTTTATTATTATATGTAATTCACAAAAAATATATAATTACCAAATTTCAAATTATAGTCTAATAAATAATGATGGCATGCATTATTTATCATTTACCGTTATCAACTAATTTTATATGAATTTGAATGTGAGTATAGTATAATAATTAAATAAATGCTAAGATTGTATCATGTTTATTGTGATTTATATTATTTAAAAAAATTAATTAATTTAAGATTTATATTTTTCATATTAATTTTATCTGTTATTTTATAATTGCATCATGTTTTAAATTTTATTTATTACATTTTCATATTTGTGTCAGTGTTAGCTTTATAAAACAAGATGAAGCGTTACTTCTTTATGAATAAACATTCTTATTGTTTTCCCACTTGCTTTTTTCTAGTTGATAACATACTCGACGGACTTTTCTATTCTCTTTTGAAGGATCCGTCCATCCTCGATCCTTTGTTTTCTGTAAAAGCAGAACTTTTGACCCACATACTCATCTTTGTTCACTAACCACAAGACATATCCATTCACAAATCCACATACAAAACTCCTTTTAATTTTTTGCGGACTTCATGAAACTCCTTATTATATTATATCTTTCATTAATTTTCTGTTCTAATATTAAAAATTAATGTTTTATAGGTATGTCATAATTTTATATTTGTCTACACGATTCACAAAATAAAAGAAAATGCACGTTTTAACAATGTTAAATTTGAATTGAACTATATGGGTTAAAAAAATCAATTGAGCTATGCAGAATATTGCAGTCACATTTTTTTTTTTTTGTCTTTAAATGGGAATCTACCATAGACATAGTTGTGGTTTTAACCTTTCGATAGGGGTGGTGGTTAAATAAAATCCTTTAAAAAAAATGGTGACTTCAGAATTCGAACCCTAATCTTACAGATAAAGTTCACCTGAATTACAACTCATTATCATTCTGTTTGATAATATTGCAGTCACATGAATTAATGACAAAACTATTAATTAATTAATTAAAAATATCAGTTGAGGCGACACAGCAACAATCTCTATCATCTCATCAATCTCAAAAGACGAATTGTTTGGCATGACTATACTCTTTTTGTGACCTATATTTTCATGCAAAACAAACTAAAATTTCAACGGGAACAATATTTCTTTTGATAATACAACACCTTGAGTTCGCATATTGATGCGAAAGAATGCAATATTATATATATGTCTTTCACATTTCTTAGATTACTTTTTTTTTTTCAAAAAGAAAAACTCTAATTGGTTGCTTTGCATGCCATCACTTTTGAAATGCAATTAATTCTTCAGCTAGCAACTTTAATTATTTTAATCATGAGAATAGAGGATGTCCTCCATGCTTGCAATCAAGACAATGTTTGCTTCCAGCACTACGGACCGGTATGTCCCTTGAGTCTTGACGTTTTAATAATGGCTGAGTCATATTTTGTTTATTTTAATTAGAGACGGTAAAATGGACCAGTCTAATCGGATCATTTTGTTCGAATCCGCAATTTAATAAGATTTGGGTACTAAAAATTAAGGCCCAAATTTTTACTGGACTTTTTAACCTGAATAAATTGAGCCCATAAAGAAAGTAGGTCCGAGTCAGGTAACCCAAGCAAACTTCAGGCTACTCGCTTACATTATAGACTTTGAAAAATAATAAGACAGTGTAATAAAAATGCAGTTTATTACGGTACCTCTTAGTCTCAAGTTTAGAAGTCTTTAAATTCTTTTGTTTATCAACTTTACCATACTTTTCCAAATGTAAAAATACAAATTCCCTAACGGTGAGAACCTTGCTCTAAGAAAACAAATTCGCCCAAAAATCTTATTGAATTAAGTGGAGGAATCATTAATAGGACACACCTTGAGTTAGATTACAATAATCCTAAACAAATTAAAAAGTAATATATTATGAAAAAAATTAATAAATACATAAAAATTCACATTTTATAAAAATTAGTCAACATTAATATAGATACACAAATGAAGTAAATCAGAGAGTTACAAGAAGGGGGTTCAATTGTGACCCTTGAAAACTTTTGATCCAACCTACAAGTACTTTGAAAAACTTACTGATCTTTGCTCAAGGAATACATTGGCTATCAGAAGTTGCTTCTAGAAGATAGTTGTTAGTGTATAATGCCAACTGAGTTGATTAACACTATCTTTTTAAAGGTAAACAATATCATAGGGATTGATATCATCAAATTTTATTCTTCCATATAGTGTATTTAATGTAGATACAACTCAAATAAGGTTTAGAAGAATAAAATAAAGTTTCTGCAGTTATGCAGAAGCAAAACAATGAATCTGTCACTGTAAACCTTTCTTCTGAAGGGTCAAATGATTTTATATTGTAATAAAACTTTCCAGAATAGTTATTTAATCAATAACTAATAAGATTACATGAGAAAAACTGTTCAGAAGAAAGTTTATATCAGTCTGATATATTTAAATCAAGTTATAATGAAATCTGATATATGTTTCTTCTAGAGTATCAAATGAACTTGAAATTTGATGAAACTTTCCAGATTAGTTATTTAACTAATAACTGATAAGATTATATGAGAAAAACTGTTCAGAAGAAAGTTTATATCAATCTGATATATTTAAATCAAGTTACAATGAAATCTGATATATGTTTTTTCTGGAGTATCAAATGAACTTGAAATTTGATTAAACTTTCTAGATCAGATATTTAAATAGTAAACAATCAGAATATAAAGTTATATATGATTAAAATCAAGTTTATAAAGATCTAGTGGTTCGAACCTCAAGTTTCAATGTTGAACAATGAACAGATTTCAAGAAATGTGCTTCTGAAGCACCAAACAGTTTCATAATTTAATAAAACTTTCCAAATCAGTATTTGAACTGATATGGATGTGATTTATGTAAAAATATCAGTTCAAAACTAGGTATATCAAAATATGATAGTTTGAACCCCAAGTTTCAATGTTGAACAATGACATATTTCAAGAAATGTGCTTTTGAAGCACCAAACAGTTTCATAATTTAATGAAACTTTCCATATCAGTATTTGAACTGATATGAATGTGATTTATGTGAAAAAATCAGTTCAAAAACAGGTTTATCAAAATCTGGTTTGCATCTTGCTAAATATTCAAAGTATGAACAATAACTAGCAAAACAATGAATGTAAGTGCAGAAAGATAAAGAGAGTAAGGGTAAGAGGCAATGCGCAAATGATTTTATATTGGTTCACCCTCACAATCCTTGGGCTACGTCCAGTACCTACCTCAGTAGGATTTTCCACTAATCAATCATGATTACAAGGTATTCTTTGCTCCCACAGCCTCCTCGGGCTCTTTTCAAGTATTCTTTTGCAGCCTCTTCAGGCTATAAAATCAGTATTCCTTGCTCAGCCTTTGCATGCTCTACACCCTTTCAATCCAACACTAACTCTCTCTAGTTAGCTTGGGAGATCACAAACACTTTTCAACAAAAGATGGGTTTTTACATATGGCTCACAAAACACTCATGGAGTGGATTAATCTTTACAAAACTGAACCTAAACACACTCACTAAGAATTATGCGCAGCAGCTCTGCATATTGGAGTGGTTCTAGAAGGCGATTTCTACATTATGGCTCTTTGGATTTCTTCCCTTTGTTCTCCTTGATGTTTCCCAGCTGAATAGGGCTTTATTTATAGTATTTTGGGGGTCAAAATAGCCGTTGGAATTGCTTGGAGAGGTGGTCAAGCTCTCAGCTGGCTGTATAGGAACTGTCACTTTCATGTGGCAGCGTTTCTCTTTCTTTAACTTTGACTGGTCAAAACTTTTGGAGGTGTTTTTCTATTCTTGCACAAAGCATTTCTTCTGGATGAGTAAAAAATCCAACAATTGATAAATAACAATAATAAGCTCCTGGAAAAATCTGTGATGTTTTTCTTGCATCTGAAGAAAATTGTTCCTTCTGGAAGTATGCAAAAAATTTGTTTCTTCTTCTGCAGAAAACTGTTTCTTCTGGAAGTGTGCAGAAATTTTGTTTCTTCTTCTGGAAGTGTGCAGATTTTGTTTCTTCTGCAGAAATTCTGTTTCTTCTTCTGAAGCTTCAAATATGTTTGTAAAACTTCCAATCTTTTATCCTTGCTTTATTTGCATTGTGAGAGAAGTAATTATGCTTATGGAAGCTTCTTTGAGTGTTCTTCAACTTGAAATATTCAAGGATAATAACTTGAGGAGTGTGGGAACTTGTTCAATGCTTCTAAAGATACTTTGAACATGTTTTCAACTTGAAATGTGAATTTGATGCTTCTGCAGAAACTGTAAGTTTTGCTTCTAAGGACAAAACTGTATTTCTAGTGATATTGACATTCTCCAATTACTTTGTTTGCATCAGCAACACTTGGAATGAATATGCTTGAATTTCTTAAGTGATCTTTCACATTCAGAAGGTGTCCGGTTTCATAAAAAGCTCCTTCTCATGCTTCTAGTGGTCTTTAATGATCCTTCCAAAGCTTTAACTTTGCTTCTGAAGCTTGATACAACTTAGTTTAATACTCATGGGATCTTAGATGAACTGTCTTGACCTTCTTGATGCTAAGAAGCTACTTCTTGAACTCGTTTAATCACTTTTGACATAAAAGCTCTATGTAACATGCTTCTGGACACATGTTATGATGTTAAATGTCGTCTTTGATCTTTCCACCTTCCTTCTGTAACTTTTCATGTATTCTTTCAAGCATTCTCAAGTGCAAACATTAGTACCAAAGTATTCAAAACACTTAGAATATTGTTGTGAAAGTTTGTTGTCATTAAAACCTTTGCTCAAAAGGGTCTTGGACCTTACACAAAATTCATGACCTAGCTACTTCAATTAGTTTTATTTCTAAATTACTTTCTTTAGTTTCATGCAAAAATTCAAAAAATTATATAAAAGCAAAACACTACGTAGTTTATTAAAAAATGTAGTGTATGAACAGAGTAACTTGAGGCCTTGAGGGTTTAACATACGATGTGCCAATTTATTATTAAAGGGATTGATGTATGAATGTGCTTCAATGTATTTTAGTTTAAAAGTTTTGAAAATTTAAAATGTGTTTTAAATTTATTTGAATGGGTTTTATTACATTATATGAACACTTTTTTTAATGTGTTTGATAACTATATTATCATTTTTTGTTTTTAATTATGATTCTTTAAAATTTTTAATTAACTACATTTAAAATTTGAGTTTAAACCGGGATGACTTGCACAAGCCCGTTACCTGAATGGGGCCGGACTTGGGCTTTTAGTTTAGGAGACCGAGTTTTAGCCAGATTTTTTTACCCAGTTCGCAAAAGTCTGTTACCCGCATTGCACCAGGTCAGGTCGGGCCGAGTAGTCTATTTTAACAACTCAAATTTTAATACGGTTTTAGAAAAATATTTATATTTAATTATTTTTCATTTCAAAAGTTTAAAATAACATTAATTAATATTTTAACAATTATATTCTATTTTTACTTAATTAATTAATAAAATAGAACATTATGGTGCGATAAGACATTATATTTATACTAATTAGATCTAGAAATATCTCAAGCTACTTTGACTCAACCCTATGCAAATAGTAGATTTTTGTACTACGGGTTAATAAATCCAAAAATGTTCATGCTTTTAAAATAAAGGCTCCAATCTTACTTCCTTTTTTTTCAAGTTTTTGCGCACCAACCCATTTTACCGACTCTAATTAGTTTCCTATTTATTAATAAATCTAAAATTAATTTTTTTATTGAAAATTATTTAATAATATTAAGGCTTAATTATAGTAGGTCCCCCAAATTTAGGGTTGAGGCGGTTTTGGTCCCGCAATTTTTAATTGCTCGAATTTAATCCTTCCATTTTTTAATTGTGTCAAATGTATGGTCTTGCCGTTAAGTGACCATCCAATTGCTAATAGAAACTGATGACATGACCAACATTGTATGGCACAAATTTTTTTAATTGTATTTATGGGGGCCACTTTTTAAAAATTTTTATTTTCAAATTTTAAACAAATGATCGAAAATGTTAAATAAATAAAAAAACACGTAAACGTATTTTTCTCGTGACCCACTCTATTTTCTTCTGCTCTTTGTCTTCTTCTTCCTAAGCTTAGGGTTTCTCTAAGACCCCAGCCAGAAGTAGAAGCTTCATTCACCTCACCCCTTCTTCCATAACGATCAACTATCACAACAAAAACAACATCAAAAAATTTCAAAGGAAGAGTAACGGGTACCTCTTCTCCTTTCCTGGTCTCTTTGCTTCCATTTACTGGCGGCAAGATCAGTGAACTCAAGGATTTCTAAACCAAAAACCCCATTTTCTATCTCAATTTCCCCCTATGTCCTTTTCTTCTTTTTGACAGCATATGCTTGGGGTTAAAGATGTAGGAAATAATAGAGAAACGAACGTAGAACAATGATGCCTAAGACGTGTGTTGACACTGTCCTCAAGAGTTTATTCGATGGTACTCGAAAACTCCCTAGGATTTAACAAGCACTTCTAACCAATTTGGCTAGGTATCAGAACAGCAAGATAGTAAATCAGTCTGTTTTCTCTATAACCCAGAAACATCCCTTTATAAAATATTGCAGCATCAAAACAATTAATATAATAACGTTAAAATTAATTACTCAACATTTGTAACTGTACCATAATTATAATAACGTTATAATAATGATTAATTAGAATTAAAATCAAAACGTTCATCTGACAATTAAAATTGTAAAATAAATGAGTAACTGAATTCAAATTTAAAACTTTAAAATATATAAAATATTTTTTATAACTTTTGAAATATTTATAAACAAAATTACAACAATCCCCCACATATTTCAAAAGTTTTTTTTATAGAGAATGAAACAAATATTTTTATTTCTTGGGTTTACTCACAATTGGTGCAAATGTTTTGAATCTGGTGTTTTTTGAACTTGAACCAGACCTAGACGGATAAGACTTAACATACAAGTGAACTGGTGGAGCATGCTCATTGAACCAAAACACTTTGGTGTAAGTTAGAGGTCTACCAATCACATCACAACCCCACAATTTCTTGTTGTTAACGTTGTTTTGCGCCAATAGGCCATGCGCGCGCCTGGTATTCATGAATGCTCTAGAGATTATGCCACAATCTCATGCAAGCGGCCCCACTTGACACTCATATAGGTGATTTCATCAAGTGTATGTTGCACTTCATACACCACCCATAAGGGATATGAAATCCATTAAAAACCTTAAAAGCTTATCCTCTCCAAAATGCAGTCTAGCACCTCTACACCATAGGAACGGACAAAATAAATAGTGCTAGCAGAATTAACAAGTGACTTGTTCTTACCCATTGAACCTTCTTCATGGGATCTCCAATCACAAAGGTTGGGTTACCATCACCGTTAATTTCAAAATGGCTTTATTCTCATTCCCCTCGATGTTTTATTCACAAGCTTTTGCTTTGTGATAGATTGGTCAAATTTATTTTTGACCACACATTTTAGTAGCTACTTTAAGAAATATAATGTATACGTATACGTCCCAATTTTCAATTATAAATTTATTTTTCTCTTGCTATTTCCATATAGCAGTCACAATGTATAGATATGAAAGACTCATGTTCCTTCCCCAATAAAATATTCGCTAAGATATTTTTTAGCCAGCCATTCTCACATCTTACCAAGTTGAGAATAAACTTGGCCACCATCATAGATGAGACTATACAGGTCTACTTGGACTGCCAAATGAATTTATTCTCATCTAAATTAAATGCAAGTATCATCACTATATCATTATAATATAGTGGAAAGTCCATTATATACAATATCGTAATTCGTGGTATCTCAAATCATTCTTGAGTTTACAAACACAATAAATATTTTATTTATAAACTCATCAAATGTAATATACTCCCAATAAATTGAGGTTACTCAAATTGAGCAATAGAATATCTCTAGTTTTCCTTTTAAATGGTAATATCATAAGGGATACTCAAACAATTACTTCAAAGTAATCAAACTTCCTAAGAAGTTTCACAACATAATATTCTTGTGATAACAAAATATTATCATCCCTTCCTTATGAATTTAGCACCTCAAATCTAAGCATGTTTAACTCATGTCTCTAATATATAAAACTTTCAATAATGTTCACAACAAGACAATTATAATATTTCATATTTCATATATCAATATATAAAAACAAACATTGTATTTTCTCAACATAATATTCTTGTGATAACAAAATATTATCATACCTTCCTTATGAATTTAGCACCTCAAATCTAAGCATGTTTAACTTTAGAAATAATACCTAGTTGTTGCATTTTGTTTATATAACGAAAATTAACATGTCCTAATCTAGCATGCCACAAACCAATAGAATCAATCAAGTAAGCAGAAGAAGAAGCATTTCCATTCATAATTTCAGAAACATTAAGTACAAACAGTCCCTGATCACAATAGCCCTTGCCCACAAATACATTATTCTTTGTCATTGTAATCTTATCAGATTCAAATGACACTTTAACCCCAAATTTCCCCAGCATTGTAACAGAGACCAAATTGGCCCTAATACTTGGGACATGAAGCACATTGGTTAAAGCCAGAGTCTTCCCAGATGTGAGCTTGAGAAGAACCTTCCCTTTACCATGAACTGCAGCAGTTCGTGAGTCTCCAAGGTATACAAGTTCCTCTCCATCCCCTACAGTAGTGTAGGAGGTAAACGCATCTTTGTTTGCACAAATATGCTTGGTAGCTCCAGAGTCTACCACCCATTTGTTCACATTGGTCCCAATATTAACTTGAGAAACAACAACAACAATAATATCATCTCCTTCAACCAAATTAACCTTTGGCTTTGGAGGATTATCGTTTCTCGTTCTATGCCTGCACTGAGATGCATGGTGACCTGGCTTTCCACAAACAGAGCAAGTACCCTTCCTTTTGAAATTGGGGTTAGTTACTCTAGACAAATAATGATCAGGTTTTTTAGCTTTGTACCTTTTTTTCTGAAACTTGTTTTGCACCAAATTTGCTCGCGCAGCCAAAGCCTTTGCTCTTGCAGCCTTGATTTCTTTTCTGTTGGTGTCTTCGATTATTATATGAGTTATCAAGTCCGCCAGGGAAAGTTGTTTGTGTTTGTGCTTAAGCTGTTGTTTATAGTCCTTCCAAGATTCAGGCAACTTCTCAATGAGAAGTCCAGCAACAAATTCGTCCTGTAGATTGATGTTCTCAGCTTTAAGGTCTTGAAGTAACTTGTGATATTCATTGATTTGTGTTTTAATATCCTTCTCTTCTGTCATTTCCCATTTGTAAAAGTTTCCAATTACAAACTTTTGTTTTCCAGCGTCCTCAGCAATATATTTCACGTTCAACGACTCCCAAATCTTGTTGGCTTCCTTGTAAGAACAATAAACATCGAACAACTCATTAGACAATGTACTAATGATAGTGTGTCGACATACCTTATTAGAATGAGTCCAATCTTCAATTTGTTTTGGATCAATAGACTGTGAAGGTTTGGGATGGGTCAAAGCAGCTACGACACCATGCATGTCCAGAATAGAGTACACACGTTCTCGCCATCTTCTGAAGTTTTGGCCTCCAAAAATTTCGATCTTTGAAATGTCTGGGAATGGCTTTGCAAAGGTAACTGGTGGATGGATGCCAGGTGCAGCAACAACAGGTATATCAGCAGGAGTAACACCATTGTTGGGAGGAGGGACAGTGCTCGTGTTGTTCTCCATAATTAAACTCTTGAGATTGTAGGAAATAATAGAGAAACGAACGTAGAACAATGATGTCTGAGACGTGTGTTGACATTGTCCTCAAGAGTTTATTCGATGGTACTCGAAAACTCCCCAGGATTTAACAAGCACTTCTAACTAATTTGGCTAGGTATCAGAACAACAAGATATGTTTTCTCTATAACCCAGAAACATCCCTTTATAAAATATTGCAGCATCAAAATAATTAATATAATAACGTTAAAACTAATTACTCAACATTTGTAACTGTACCATAATTATAATAATGTTATAATAATGATTAATTAGAATTAAAATCAAAACGTTCATTTGACAATTAAAATTGTAAAATAAATGAGTAACTGAATTCAAATTTAAAACTTTAAAATATATAAAATATTTTTTATAACTTTTGAAATATTTATAAACAAAATTACAACAAAAGACAAAGCTGATGGAAGCATGGATGGAAACTTAAAGATTTTTGGGTGTGAAGACTAAGGACTAGGGATGTCAATGGGGCCAGGGGGAAGTACACTACCCATATCCATATCAACAAAAATTAACGGGTACCCATGTCGGTAGCATGTATTTACGAGTATCAATTAATATTTAAAAATTAAAAATTTATAGAAAGAAAGAGAGAAAATGTCATATAATATATTATAGGGTAAAATATGTTTTTTGTCCCTGTAGTTTGGGTCAACTTTGATACTCGTCCATGACTTTTAAAACCTTTATTTTATATCCTCGTACTTTTAAAACACCTTAATCCTAGTCCCTAATGTTAATTAGCTTTGTTATATTAGTGACCTGTTTATTAATAGATTTCCACATTACACTTTAGTGTTGAGTCACATTTAATCAATATGAATATTGATTTCATTTATTAAGCAATTGATTTAGTAGAAACTTAACATAATTAATTAACGTTAGAGACTATGATTAAGGTATTTCAAAAGTATAGGGATAAAAAACAAAGGTTTTAAAGTCCGGGATGAAGACTAAAGTTGACTGAAAATATAGGGACGTAAAACATATTTTAGCCTATATTATAATATTATATAATATAAATTAACATTTATATAATATCATTGTGTTAATATATTAAAAATATCATTATAACATATTAAAAAAATTTGATCTCATCATAAAATAATAAAAAATATATTTTAATCACTATGTGGGTACTCGCGGTGCGGGTAGTATAATATATATTCCCACCCATTTAATAAATATGCAGGTTCCCATTGCGGGTATACACGGGTATCCGCGAGTGCGGATTTTTTCGCCATCCCTACTAAGGGCCATGTCCTTAGGTCCTTAGACCCATGATGGGTTGACTTTCTTAAATCATCATTTGACCTTTCTTCTTATGAGTCATGTAATCAAAATAATGTTTTGTTTTGATAGGTCCTTTAATTTGATTTATTTTATTTTCCTAAAAGTGCCACATAGTCATGGCCTCAAATCCATTGTTTGATAGTTTTAGTAATTATTTCCTTCCTTGTTTTCCTTTTAGTAGGACGTCCAGTTTAAGTGGGGAACTTTAGGATGTGCTCTCAAAGCACACATAGGATAATTTAGCTTTAAAATGTATTTTGCTTCCATTTTCCCACTCATGACCATCCCTTTTGACTATAAATAGGGTGGGAGCCTTGAGCTTATTTCCTCCTCATAGTGTGAGTAGAGAAAGGTTGTTGGTACTTGCCCAAACCATTGTGGAACTTATCCAGCTGCACAAGCTAGTGGCATTTTAGTAAGGGTGGGTACACAATCCGTACCCGACCATGACCCGAAAAATCCGAAGAGAAAAAAGGCTGCACAGGAGGATTACATCGGGTACTAGGTTGGAGCGAGTAAACAATTAAGTTAGAAACGGTTAATAACAGGCGGGTTCAGATAGGAAAAAAAATTTGTCGGTATCTGAACCGACCAACACATATCAAAACAAGATTGGTTATTCATAGAGCACACAAATTGTGCTTCTTTGCAACGGCTAAGATTGTTCATACAATTGATCAAATAGTGGAGATTATATGACACACTCTCTCTTTAATTAATTCCTCTCTTAAATTTTTACTCTTTCCATTTTAATTTTCCAACGCGCTCCATCAGATTCAATTTCTCTCTCACCTTCTCCTCTCCCATTTCCATTTTTCCAATCTTAGCCTCTCAGACCCTCTGCCTCTGCCTTTGCCTCTGCCTCTGCCTCTGCCTCTCATCCTTATCTCTATCAGTCTCTCACTCACACCAGCCTCTCTTTTGCTCTCGTCCCTCTCTCATGTCGTCGTCGGTGCCCGTGCCACCTTCATTCACCGCCCTAATGAGGCCACTCTCATACTAGCGGTGTTGACTTCCTTCTCCATTACCTCGGGGCGACGCACAACATCATGGCGTCTCCTTCGTGGCACAGTACAAATCCATCGATGGCGTGGTGAGGCGGATGTGGGTCGCAACAGTGTAGCGGGGTGGTGGTGCGATGGGGAAAAGAGAATGGCGTGGAGGGCTCACGGTCACGGTGGCCGAGTAGTGGTGTGCGTGTGACTAGGACGACGCATCGCCGCGACTGATGGGGCTTGGGCAGACAACACATATTCCTTTCTTCTCTGTTCATGCTTTTTTCTTCTATAAGATTGAATTTTTCTTTTTCCTTTGTTTATGAAAGGTTGAAAGTTTATGCCTTTCTAGCTTTTTGAAGCGTTTCTTTGTATATGTTGAATTGGGTTTGTGTTTTTTTCACTAAAGTTGGAAGCTTTTATGATTTTTCAGATTCTTTTCCTGGTTGCGGCGTGGTGGTTGAGACGGCGGCTGCGTGTTACTGATTGGAGGGACTCTATTCACATTTTCTCCCTAGTTTAAGGTTTATGTGTATTTTTTTATGAATGGTAGGCCTTTGGGCAATCTATAAATGTAAGTGGCCTAAATCATGAATAAGATAATACATTCAGTTTTTTAAGTTGATATTTTTTTTTGTCTAAAAATTGGTTTTTTTAAATATTAATAAAAAGCTGAAAAAATATAGTTAAAAAGTTGGATAAGGCCCAAAAAGTCGCACAAACCAATATGAATATTCACACCCATCTGAACCCACCCGCCCAACCCGCCCAAACCGATGGGATAAATGGTCAGAAATGTGCCTATATATAACATGGTCGATTTGCAACAGATTGAGATTTTAGGGCTTGAATTCGACCGAACCTGGCCTGTTGCTCACCCTTACGTTTCAACATTAAGACTTATCTATTAGAGGGATTGCCTCCTTTTATGGCGTCTTCACCACTTCTATTGTCTCCATCTTTTCATTTTTATTCTCTTAAAATTCTGCACTTATTCTCTTTAATTCCAAGCAAATTACTTTGATTTCAGCAAATTCCTCTTGCCTTTTCAATCCAATTTTCGGGGGGTTTCGGTTTATGTTTTTTTTTTTTTGTTTCTAGGCTTGACAAAGAAATTGGGTTTGTTTGTTTTTTAATTATAATTTGTGTAACTCTGCTTGCAATTTAGTGTAACAAGGGAATACGCAGATCACAAAGAGTGGAAGAAAATAATGTGGGTAAAGGGAAAAAAATATGTTTGTGTTTTTTTTATTTACTTAACTTTTCTTATTTTTTTTAAATTCAAAAATAAATATTTTAAAAAGCGATCCCATAAGTGTACAAATAAAAAGGCTTAAATACATTTTTGGTCCCTATACTTTTGATAATGGGTGATTTTGGTCACTCTAGTTTTAATTGCTCAATTTTGGTCCCTATACTTTTGTAAATGAGTGATTTTGATCCCCTAGTTTTAATTGCTTAATTTTGGTCTCTCTTCTTTAAAAGCTGAACAAATCTAATCCTACCGTTAGCCTCCCATTAAATATTTAGCAGAGTTTGCTAACATAGATTTAATTTTGTGACATGTAAACTATCACATGACAAAGATTATTATTTAGGGTCCTGCTAACGAGTGTCCTAAGGGCATTGGTTAAGGAACCAAAAAGAGGTTTTTATTGGAAATCACAGTCTTAATTGCATCTGTGACATTAAATATCACATACTCCAATAAAAACCTTCTATTTTAAGTCCTTAACCAGTGCCCTTAGGACACTCGTTAGCATTTTTCTATTATTTAATTTTATCTCTTAATTTTTTTAAATAAAAAATCAGAGCTTGCAGATTTCAGCTCGCTTTCGATTTCATTTTAAATTTCATTTCATGCTCGTGTTATATTTCACTTCGTTTGGTTGATGGCTTGAAACAAACATGCAATTGTTTTAGTTTTGGGACTTGTATTTGCTTTATTGTTTTTGAGGAAATTGGAGTGTAGTAGTGATATTTTGTTTTCTCTTTGTATTAAATTATGCAGAATTTGATTTTATTTTCTGATTTTTCGTTTAAAAAAATTAAGAGATAAAATTAAATAATAATCTTTGTCATGTGATAGTTTACACGTCACAAAATTAAATCCATGTTAAAGGGAGGCTAACAGTAGGATTATACTTGTTCAATTTTTAAGGAAAAAGAGACCAAAATTGAGCAATTAAAACTAAGGGGACCAAAATAACTCATTTACAAAAGTATAGGGACCAAAATTGCGCAATTAAAACTAGGGGGACCAAAATCACCCATTTACAAAAGTATAGGGACCAAAAATGTATTTAAGCCAAATAAAAAAATCCATATCACATGGTGTTGTCTATGTCATCCATTTTTGTTAGTAATTGAATGATCTATACCAATGTTTTAAAAATCGAACCGGTAATTGAACCGGTGAAGGTACTGGTTCACGGTTCAACCGCGGTCGAATCGGTATTAATTAAATATATAGTTTTAATAATATATAATATTTTAATTAATAAAATAACACAAAATTATAAGAAATTTAGATATATAAAGTTGTAAATTTGTATGAGTAACCTTATTATAATGTTTATAATACAAAAAATATTAATAATAATTGGTAAAATAATAAATATCTATGTGTAATCATCAAATATATGTCTTTATTTATCTTATAAATATTTTAGATTAAATAAAAAATAAAAAAATTAATTTTTTTAAAAAAGAACCGGTTCAACTGGTTTTCAAAACACTTTTTTTTTAGCGATTTTGACCGGTTCTGAAATCCACCGGATTTTTGGGTTGAACAAACTAGTTATCTCTAGCCAGTTTCCAATTGAACCGGTCAAATCGGTCAGTCCAATTTTTAAAGCTATGATCAACACTTAACAACAAGACCACATTTGACATAATTAAAAAGGGAAGGACTAAATTCGATCAATTAAAAATTGGGTACCAAAATTGCCTCAGTAAAACCAAAAGTATAATTAAGCCTAATATTAAATGCTACATTTCTTAATAAAAACTTTTACTTTTAATTCTTTGACCAGTAGCTAAAGACATAAATGACAATGACATATTATAAAACTAAATAACGACTTTAATATGACAAAGACATTGATTATATATTTTTGTAAATCTGTGCATCATTACTTTAATTAACTTGATTAGGAATGGTACATAGAAAATAATGTCAAGCATTGTAGGCCGTGATCGTATATTGCCATAATATGCACGTTTTCTAGACCAATGAGATTATTTTATAAGTACTTTTAAGTATAACATGAAGCATCAGATGCAACTACTAAGGTTATAAAACATACAAAACTGAAACAACTAGAAGATGAAAAAAAGAAAAGAAAAAAATGACGCAGTTCAAATTTTGACACGCTATGAAGAATATCAAGGCTGGGGTCCGGATTTCCCTTAGCAATTGGCCAGTGAATAGGTTTACTGCTGTTCTGTGACTGTGAGCTAACTGATCTTTTTGCATGCGAAATATGTTCACGGGGTGAAAACGACGACTGTTATAATCATAAAATTTTATGTTTCATCATTTTTTTTTACTATACTATACTATGTTGATCGAACTTTTGTACATTTAAATCTTTGAAAAGGTGGGTGAGACAATAAATTCAACTGTTCTAGCCTCATGCGCGCTTAATGATTATGTATCTATCTGGTAATTGATTTTGTCTCCCACAACCATTTAAAAGCACACATTTGGTAATTAAACTTAATGACAAGACTATGAAAACCATATTTTCGGTGTAGGTTAATTATAATCTCTTTGATGGTATGTTTCGCCTTAACCAGCTATGTCATGTGGAATTAAGATCTAGAAAAAAAAACTTTAAAAAACTTAGAGTCAGTTTATTTATGACTTTTAAAAATTGTTTTTTATTTTTAAAAATCGAAAATTAAAAAAAATCTGTTTGAGATATATTTTTTAAAAACAATTTTAAAAAATGTGATTATTTTTTAATTTTTAAAAACTAAAATCCTGAAACTACTTAGGTATTTTGAAATTTTATTTTTTAGTTTTTTATTTTTATATTGATAATTTGCCAAATAAATCATTTCATTTATAAAAAATAATTTTTAAAAATTAAAAAATAAAACTAAATCAAATAACTCTTACTAATGTTTATGTGAACAAACTACTAAGGTTTGGTTTATTGGAACCAAACAATTTTTCTGTTGGTTGAGCTCATCGAGGATACATGTCTTTACTTCTAAATATGATTTGAACCACACATTGTCTCTATTCTCTATAGAGACATAAGCACACAGGGTGCCATATACTACTCCGGTCTCATGTATAAGCAAAAAAAAACTAACTCACGCTAATTAAGAAATGTTAGTTAATTTCATTAAATTTTTTTGATGTCATCTAAAAATGAATTGTATTCTCTAAATTGCCCTTCATAGGAGACTCCAATTTTATTGATACTTGTTCCAAGTGGAAACACTATCTCTACATGGTTCATTAAATAGGGTCATCGGATAGAACAATTTGAATTTAAGTAAAGGATATTTTAGTCCGAGGTCATTAAATAAGGCAAAGTTAGTTGAAATTTGCTTATATTTTAGACCAACAAAAGAGGATTTTTTGTTGCTTATATTTGAGACCGGAGGGAGTACATGTTTCCCCTTTCAGTCTCCATCTCCATTTTAATTTCTTTTCCTTCCCATATGGGACCATGTTATCCATAAAGGAAACCATCAAATTCACATGTGATCTCCAGGGCTTACTATCTATTGGTGCAATGTGTTAATTTTGTGAAAACATACAAAAAAAGAAAAATCGAATTTTACTTGGGCCAAAAAATTGGTCCTAGGTCTTTGAGCCAGACTCTATGCTGGATCAGGCCTATCGCCGTGAGCACTGATGGAGATTCTTATCTTAGGGATAAGGAGCCCACAAAACTTTTTCAAAAAATAAAATAAAATTTTATATATATATATATAATTATTAAAAATTATCTATACTTTCAAATAATTATCTCTAATTGAATTTTCTATAATATCCTTAAGTTTCCTTTAAGATTGTTCAACATGATTTATTTAATTGGGGATAATTTTATTTATTTAAATATTATTTATATGGTCTAACTTTGTGTGAATACTAACACTTAAAATTAATGGCCAGGTGAGGGACACTTGTAATTGATATGTGATGTTATTATATTATGAAATAAGATTACACATATGCACGTTCTGTTTTTGTAATTGTGTTGGTTAGTATGGGCTATACTAACACTATATCAGATTCAGATCAGAAGTAATGAATTGGCACGTGCAAGACCCAATGGTCAAAAGGAACAGCATGAGTCTCGGTGCTTCACTATTTTTGTTTTTTCTTTCTGGGTTGAATTGGTTAGTTATAACTAAGGAATGAAAGAGAAACATAAAAGGGCGAGTTAGTTAGTGAACGAGTGGGAATGAGTGATTTTAGAGTATTGAAAGGAGAAGCTCTCACTCCATTGTCACCAAATGATCGTTACTACTATCATTGTCATCTTCATTTCCTTATATATATACACATGTACTTTGACACCTTAATTTCTTTCTTAAGTAACAAACTACTTCTCTCTTTTCTCTTTCTTTCTTTCCCTCTCTTAACAACAAAACATGGCAGACCTCGAACATATTAAGAAGGAGGCAGTTGATCTCGTCAGTATTTTTTTCTTTTCTTTTTTTGTGTTTTTTTCTTTATTTCATATTCTATATGTGATGTTACATTTTGTTATATATGACAATGCAATGTGTTTGTTTGTTTTGCAGGAGCGTATACCTGTTGATGAAGTGTTCCGAGAATTAAATTGTTCCAGAGAAGGTCTCACTAATGACGAAGGTCAAAAGAGGTTACAAGTTTTTGGGCCCAACAAGTTGGAAGAAAAGAAGGCAATCATAAATTCATTCATTCATTTATTTTATGAGTTTAATTATTGGATTTAATTGATATACGGTGCTAGTGTAACAAAGTTTTACACATACATCTAATGGTGCATTATTATATTTTAATGAATATAGCACCTTATGTACTACTAATTAAATTCATTAAATTGAAAGATGTGGTAACATATCGTTGGATTGGATTGGATATCTGTGTAAAATTTTACACTGACAAAATGTAGTTATTAAAGTTTTTTTAATAATTATCAACATTAATTAATTTTTCACAAACAGGAAAGCAAGTTCCTCAAATTCTTGGGCTTTATGTGGAACCCTCTTTCATGGGTCATGGAAGCTGCTGCTATCATGGCCATTGCATTGGCAAATGGAGGGGTAAGTTCTGCATGCTTCTAAACAAATACTATTTGCTTTTTATGTTTTTGGTTTTGGCATTCTCTTATATATCTGATTCTCCCTTGAAACATACAGGGTGAGCCACCAGATTGGCAGGATTTTGTTGGAATAGTGGTGTTGCTATTTGTCAACTCAACCATTAGTTTTATAGAGGAAAACAATGCAGGCAATGCTGCTGCAGCACTTATGGCAGGTCTTGCTCCCAAAACCAAGGTAAGTATAATAGCATAATGGTCACCAAAGTCTAGATATGTTGTTAGCTTCAAAATAATACACCTTCAAAATGTATCATATGTAATTTTGGTCAGTTACCAATAAAGTCCAACACAGTTGTTAAATAGTTGCATCCCTTAAACACATTGATAAAGATTTCGATACTTAACTGTGTGCATGGAAAAGATTTTGTTGGGAAATGATGTATATATAATCTCTCTTTATTAAAGGGATTAGTCTCTGGCTAACAGCCAGATATACCTGGTTCAAAAAAAAGAAGAAAAGCTTTAGTCAATTGTTAGCTCTCACAAGAATAATTCACATATTTAATGTTTGACATGCATTTTTTCTATTTGAATGATTGGTAGGTTCTGAGAGATGGAAGGTGGAGTGAGCAGGATGCTTGTATATTGGTACCAGGAGACATAATCAGCATCAAATTAGGAGATATCATCCCAGCTGATGCCCGTCTCTTGGAAGGAGATGCTCTCAAGATTGATCAGTCTTCACTCACTGGTGAGTCCTTGCCTGTTACTAGGAACCCTGGTGATGAAGTCTTCTCTGGGTCCACAGTAAAGCAAGGAGAGATTGAGGCTGTTGTGATTGCCACTGGGATCAACACCTTCTTTGGTAAGGCTGCTCACTTGGTGGACAGCACTAACCAAGTTGGTCATTTCCAAAAGGTACTATACTATAACTATACTATATATCTCTATTGGTCTTTTTCATATGATTGGTTTGCTCCTAATAATAATAATAATACTCATGTGAATTTTGATGGTTATGATCAGGTTTTGACAGCTATTGGTAACTTCTGTATCTGCTCAATTGCTATTGGCATGATAGTGGAGATTGTTGTCATGTACCCCATTCAGCACCGCAAGTATAGGAAGGGAATTGACAATCTCTTGGTGCTTCTCATTGGAGGGATTCCCATTGCCATGCCAACAGTTTTGTCAGTGACAATGGCTATTGGTTCCCATAAGCTGTCTGAGCAAGGTGCTATCACAAAAGAATGACAGCCATTGAGGAGATGGCTGGGATGGATGTTTTATGTAGTGACAAGACTGGCACTCTAACACTCAACAAGCTTACTGTAGACAAGAGTTTGATTGAGGCAAGCACAACACAGAACAGTCATTCTTCCATATTTACTAATCATGGAAGCAATTTGACAATTTGTCCATATTGCAGGTTTTCTCAAGAGATGCTGACAAGGACACAGTGATTTTACTTGGAGCTAGGGCCTCAAGGGTAGAGAACCAGGATGCTATTGATGCTTGCATTGTTGGAATGTTGGGAGATCCAAAGGAGGTTTGTTATTTCTTCCATAGGATATCTATCATCTCATGGCCTACTTATTCTACAAGAATTAGCCAAACTCTACATGCACAAAATGACAAGCATATGAAATTTTTTATTTTTGTTTTTCTAACCTGCACATGATAATAAATCAAAAGTGGATTTTTTTTTAAAAAATAACATTTAATATTACCAATACATTAAATTTTGTGATAATTGCATTTTCCAATAAAACCTTTCAACGACTGTGTGTAGCATGGGTTAGAAAAACTGTTTTTATTATCATAACCTTAGGTGTTTTGATTGATTATAATTGGAAAAATCAAACTTTTATTTTGTGCTATAGGCTAGAGAAGGCATTACAGAGGTGCATTTCCTACCCTTCAATCCAGTAGACAAGCGTACAGCCATAACATACTATGATTCTGAGGGTAATTGGTACCGAGTAAGCAAAGGAGCACCAGAGCAGGTAGATAGATCTTTTTAATTAGTACACTACACTACACTACACTACACTTTATGATTGTTTTTTCTCTTTACAATGTATCCCCATATTGAATTTCTTGCCAGATTATTGAACTCTGCAATCTTAGAGAAGATGTGAAGAAGAAAGCTCTTTCCATCATTGATAAATTTGCTGATCGTGGTCTTCGTTCCCTTGCTATTTCCAAACAAGTGAGTCACTGTTCTTTATAAGTGATGATAAGTCATATATATATGTATATTGAATAAGTTTTGTCACAGAATAGTGTATACACTTTTCAGGAAATTCCAGAGAAGAACAAGGATGGTGCAGGAGGACCATGGCAATTTGTGGGTTTGTTACCTCTCTTTGACCCACCAAGGCATGATAGTGCAGAGACTATCAAGCGTGCCCTTGTTCTTGGAGTGAATGTTAAGATGATCACTGGTGATCAGTTAGCTATTGGCAAAGAAACTGGTCGTAGGCTTGGTATGGGATGTAACATGTACCCTTCATCTTCCCTCCTTGGTGATCACAAAGATGAGTCTATTGCTGCTCTTCCAGTTGATGAACTCATTGAGAAAGCTGATGGCTTTGCTGGTGTCTTCCCTGGTAAATTAACATATACTAAGGCCCAGTTTGGATGCAGAAGAACTTCTCGAAAGAAAAAAACAAAAAGTTCAATTGAACTTAACTTCTCCGTAAGTTGAAATTGGTTACTTATGGAGAAGGTGACTACAAAGACTAATTTCAACTTATGGAGAAGTTAAATTCATTCGACCTCTTTGATTGATTCTATTTTTTCCACTTACAAGTTCTATTGTAGAAGTGCGTCCAAACTGGCCTTAATACTAGTTTTACAGTTTGTTCATTGTATTTATCATGTGAATTGTGAAATGCAGAACATAAATATGAGATTGTGAAGAGACTTCAAGAGAGGAAACACATATGTGGAATGACTGGAGATGGTGTGAATGATGCTCCTGCTTTGAAAAGAGCAGATATTGGAATTGCAGTGGCTGATGCAACAGATGCAGCTAGAGGTGCATCTGACATAGTCCTCACTGAGCCTGGTTTGAGTGTCATAGTGCATGCAGTGTTGACAAGCAGAGCAATTTTCCAGAGAATGAAGAACTACACTATTTATGCTGTTTCTATTACAATCCGAATAGTACTTGGCTTTATGCTCCTTGCTCTCATTTGGAAATTTGATTTCTCACCTTTTATGGTTTTGATCATTGCCATACTAAATGATGGGACAATCATGACCATTTCCAAGGATAGGGTGAAGCCATCTCCTATGCCAGATTCATGGAAGTTGAGAGAGATTTTTGCCACAGGTGTTGTGCTTGGTGCCTACCTTGCTGTTATGACTGTTGTCTTCTTCTGGGCTGCTCATTCCTCTAATTTCTTCTCGGTAAGATCATCAAGAGATTTTAAAAAAAAATATATAAATTTGTTGGCAAAATTATTTATATAAAGTGAAAACATTTGTAGGACAAATTTGGAGTGAGATCTATTAGGAATAACCACAATGAGCTCACAGCAGCTGTTTACCTTCAAGTGAGTATTGTAAGTCAAGCTCTCATCTTTGTTACAAGGTCAAGGAGCTGGTCTTACATTGAACGTCCTGGCATTCTTCTTATTGTTGCCTTTTTGATAGCACAATTGGTGAGTTGTGATAAAATGGGTTTGGTTTGGTTTGGTTTATTGTTTGTTACTTACAACAAATTTTCTTAGCTTAGCTCTGATATTTGTTTTCTTGTTAGATTGCCACAATCATAGCTGTGTATGCAAACTGGGGATTTGCAAAAATCAAAGGAATTGGATGGGGTTGGGCTGGTGTCATTTGGCTCTACAGCCTTGTTTTTTATGTCCCCATGGATATCCTTAAGTTCATCATAAGATATGCATTGAGTGGCAAGGCATGGAATACTGTTACTGAAAGCAGGGTAACACATATCAATCTCAAATTATTACGGTTTTTCTAATACGTGCAACATTGCACAGAAAGAAAAAATATTTTATTAGAAATTATAATTATCACAACATTCAATTCATTAGTACTAAATGGAACCATTTAAATGCTTAATTTGTGTTGTGATATGCAGATTGCTTTCACCTCTAAGAAGGACTATGGAAGGGGAGAGAGAGAAGCACAATGGGCTGCAGCTCAACGCACACTTCATGGTTTGAATCCTCCTGAAACAGAAGAAATGTTAAATGAAAAGAACAACTATAGGGAGTTGTCTGAACTTGCAGAACAAGCTAGGAAACGTGCTGAAGTTGCAAGGTACTACTAATGTTAATGTGTAGTGACTAGTGATTAGTGAAGTGGTTTTCTTTCACTTATCTAATTCTAATGTGGTTTACACTTTACAGGTTAAGGGAGCTTCACACACTAAAGGGGCATGTTGAGTCTGTTGTGAAACTGAAGGGACTTGACATTGAGACAATTCAGCAGCACTACACTGTTTGAGTGTGTGACTTGACTCCTTTCGGAAGATTAGATATAGAAGAGAAAATAGATAAATAGAGAATTCGATGTATTACCCTTGTTATCTTAAATAAATCTTCTGGATTTAGAAGAATGCAAGGGCTTTGAAATAATCCAACACTTGGAGATTAATGTGAAACATTATCCAAGGTTGGGGTGTTGAGAACAGATCTTTTTTGCCGATGTTATCAATTTATAATAGTACTAGCATCATTTGATTTCCTATTCAATGAAGGTTTCTTCTTATCTTTGCTTTTTCCATTGCTTATAGTGACTGTCCTAAAGTAGTACTAGTATTAGTATATTGTTTTCACAATGGAAACTAACACCAACAACAAAGTGTGGAGGCTGTTCTGATCAATTTGTCACTCCACAAAATGACAATTTTAAAATTCGCTGCTTTCATTCATGATCGTCGAGTGAGGAAATGTAGATAATAATTAAATATATCATAGTATAACATTTTTTTAAGGTATTATTATCATATGAAATTATTTATTTTTCTATATAAATGATAAGCATTTTGTCGCCTCAAACATAAGTTTCAATACCCATTACCAATGAAAACAATCAATTTACCTTAACCAAAAAATTGTCAACATATCATACGCAGAATATTCACAATTTTATCAAATAGGATACCCATTTTTGTAATTTTATCTCTAAAAGTAAATCAAACAAAATCAATTTTATTTAATCCACTTTAAAAATATTATATCCAAACACTTATTAAAAAAATATTACATCCAAACACAAATCAATTCTTTTAAAACTAATTTTATCAAAATCAATTCTTTTAAACTCAATTTTACTAGACTGTAAACCAAACAGGCACTAAGTGCATGTTTGTTTTAAATTTTAAACGGTGCAGAATCAATTATACAAAATTAATTTCAAATCACTTTCATTCATTGTGTTTTATAAAACGTACATCACTAATTTTTAACTATTAATTTCTAGAATTAAATTCTACTCAATTATAACTAAACAGACACTAAACAATTGACCCTTATTTTAAAATATATGATTTTTATTTAATTTTTTAGTTATATCAGAAGTAACAAATAAATAAGAATGTAATTTCGAGCATGTTAAAATCATGTTTTCAAATCATATTAGTTAAAAGCACATTAAGCATTTTTTAAATCTTTTTTATTTAATTTTCTACTATCCTTTATTTTTTGTTTAGTCTTTTAAAATCATGTTAGTTAAAAGTAGGGTGTTCATATCCAATTCAATCTAATGCAAACCGCATAAACCAAATCAAAAAATCGAAAATCGAATCAAATCGAAATTCAAAAAATCGAAAAAACCGCAAAAACCGAATTTTATTTTATTGGATTGGATTGACTTTCGGATCCTATATTGAAAACCGATCTGATCCGATCTGGTCCAAACCAAACTTATATATACATATATGATTACTTATAAAATAATCATATATGGGGATCAACTTACTCCAGGAGTAACTCTGGGTAAAGTTACTCCGCTTAATAACTTCTTATAAAATGTGAATTTAATCAATCCAACCGTCATATTAACATTTTTCATTAAATAGATCAAGCCTACAAAATTTCATAAAATTTAAAAATCATATGATGTTTCATCAAATTACTTCAATTGAACATGCAATATACTTTTCAAAATATAAGTAAATGTTTACTCTAAAATTACATACCTATGAATGTTCACTTGATCTAAAATTTGGTGTGCATAATCTTCATATTAATATCAAATTATTCACATTCTATAAGAAGTTATTTAAGTGGAGTAACTTTGTCAGAGTTACTCCTAGAGTAAGTTGATCCCCACCCTATTTATATTTGTATACATACATACATACATACATACATACATACATACATACATACATATATATATATATATATTGTTCTGGAATAGAACTCGGACCTGGGTCTGCAATGTCGAACTCGGATCTGGATCTGGGTTGTAGAAGCACGAATCCGGGTTGACCACAGATGGGGGGTGTACCTGCAAAGGCACTCCAACGCCCAAGTCAGATATATGAAACAGTCAAAGTGGTTGACTGAGTTAAGATTGCGTACCTTATGGGATGTTAATATCCTCTATTTATAGGGGATTTTCCCTGTATAAATATGGTAAGTTGGTATATATATAAAAAAAGTAAGTTAGCAAACATATGCATAATTATGGATATTTGGTAATCATAATTATATTAGTTATGGGTCGTTTTGGCCAATGGGCCTTAGGTTTAGACCGTAACAGAAGCCCCCCAGCTCGAGTCGGCTTAAGTTTAGATGCGGGTCGGGATGTTTATCTGTGAGGTATGATGGGTGACTCGAGACGGGTTTCCGTGACGTCTCTTTGTTGTGTTGTTCGGGATGAGTTGGAGGGGCCGAGACGAGTCTCCTTAATATCTCTGTTTATGTGGTTCGGGATGAGTTTTTATATCAGTTCGTGGGTGAAGTAGTTCGAGATGGGTGGATGTATATTTGACCATTGCGACGCTTGGTCTTCCTTTGTGACGTTTCACCTTCCTCATGACCTTTGGCATGGTCGCGTCGATTCGACTTCTAGGGCTAGGCCTTTTTCGGTTCCAATGATTGGCCCTTTTTCGGCCTTATAAAAAGAAGGGTGAAGATGAGGATTTTCTCACTTTGCTTCTAAAACCTGTCAGAGCGCTTGTTTTCTTTAGATCAATCTCGGATATCAGATTCGACTTGTGATTTGCATCTCGGATTCGAAACCCGATTATCAGGTATTTCCTTCTCTTCCCTTTTTACTCTTTTTTGTGCAAATGAGTGATAGTGAGTCTTTGGTGATTTTATCTGGGAAACCCCAATCTTGGGTGTCTAAGAGTCGGTCGTCTTGTGGGGATGGCGGTGAAGATTTTAGTCCTAAGGTGGCCGAGATTCTGAGGCAGAGAGGTATGGTCCCGGTGGTACATAGGGAACCTGATAGGATTGGGTTGAGTGAATTTCCTGTAAAGTCCGAGTCGGGTTCGTGTGATAGTATTTTTTATTGGTCCAAGTCGGATTCTAGTGGTCTCGGTTCTAATGCGGGCAATTATTACACGGGCTCTGCAGGTGTTGAAATGGCTGAGGCTCGCGATGTAGATTACTTTATGCCCGTATGGGCAGATAGGTATAAGTGGGTGGACCCGGAGGTTCTTGGAATGCCGAGTATCTATAGACCCGGCTGTCCGGAGCATAACCAAGAGCGTATGTTTGACTTGGAGGTATTTGGCACGACTGAGATGAAAGATAACTATAACGTTGTGATTCCGTCCCGGGGGAGCCGAGTTTGTCACCTTTCTGAGAGTAACACTTCATTTTTGTATACATATGACTTCATTCATTCCAAAAATAAAGTTGAGGTTACCTTTTACCCCATTTGAAGAGAGGGTGTTCATGTATTTGAATTGTGCACCCTCACAATTGCATCCAAGCTCATGGGCGTTCATAAGATGTTTCCAATTGATAATGGTCGAGTTTGGTTTCACTCCTTCTGTGAAATTCACTTTCCATTTTTTTCAAGTGTTGAGGAAACATCCTAACGGTAAGAAGGACGAGACTCTGAATAGTTGGATTTCACTGAGGGGGTTTAATGGACGCAAGTTGATAACTCCCTACGCCGAGTTGGCCAAGAGGGGAAACATCACCTTTAAGCAAGAGTTCTTCCGAGTGCAGGCGGCTGAAGGTGTGAAACCGTTTTGGGAAGAACAGTCGTCCAATGCCCCAAGGTTTTATATTGATTGGAGCGAAAGGCATTATGAGAAAAAGTCATCCAACTAAGAGGTGGTCGAGTCCAGTTTGTCCCCACAAGATTTGACTGTGAAGAGTTTATTGATGGATTCTGTCAAAGAATGGGGGTGTTTTTAAGTAAGAAAAGATTAGACGGGCCGACGCGTAATGTCGGTTCAAGAATCGGTGAGGCTTCGTGTTTTATTTTCTATTGTCGGATCTTTATTATGCCTTGTCTAACATTCTCATTCTTTCTTGTAGCATCGATGGCCAACGCTGCTTTGAAGCAACTGAGGGCGTTTCAGAATGCCAACACAAACCAGGAAGACAAGGTGCACGTTAACCTGGATTTTACTCAACCCATAGGGGAAGGTGCCTCGGGTAGCCAGTCGGTTCGAGATTACGGAACCGGTGTTAATGGAGGCGGGGTTGCTTAGACAACTCGTACGGACGAGGAGCGCCCCAAGAAGAAGAAGTAAGCCAAGGACAAGAAGAGGCCTAGGATTGAAACGTCTTCAGAGGAGTCTAGGGTCAACTTGTATGACTCGGAGTGTGAGTTGGACATGCCCGAGATGGACCATATTTTGTACAATCCGTTTATGAAGGCGGTGCATGACAACGTGCCCGTGAGCGAGCATCTCGGTGTTGTGGAGCGCCAATGTCTCCAACATGCTGCTTTCATGAGGTATATGCGGTTGGACGTAATGTCGGCTTATGATCAGGTAAATGCGGCTTTGGAGACTCGTACCACAGAACGAGACAAGGCCTTGGAGGATCTGAAGGCCGCTCAGGAGGCATTTGATACAGAGAAAAAGATAAGTTAAAATACAAGGGGTTCTATAAGACGACCAAAGACAAAAATAAAGCCCTTGAGACTGAAATAACCAAGTTGAAGGAGGACTTGGAGAGGTTGCAAGTGGCGCCTTCGGTGTCCGAGATGTACGAGGCGGCCGTAACCGAGATTGTAAAGAAGAATCTCCAGAGGGCTCAGGCTAAGTTCAATCAGGAGAAAGCCAGTCTTGTGCAACTCTCTGAGAAGATTGGTACTGAATCTTTTGCGAACGTCGTGGCTCAACTGGAGGTGCTTAACCCCGGTCTGACGGTAGAAGGGACATCTGCTTCCTACGAAGTTTATAAGGGGCAGATTTGCAAGGTTGACATGGAGAAGAAGGTGTATATCTCCGTTGCTTCTGGGGAGGAAGTCGACCCCTATGAGGAGGAGTGATTCCCTTTGTAATAGATTGCGTATTTTTAACTTGTGTTTTTGTAATGTTGCTTTCAGTTTTTGTATCTAACAATTCCGATTTAGGACGACTCTGCGTATATAAGTACTTTGCTTCGATTTTTGTGTTGCGTCGTTTTTATTGCGCTTTAATCATGTTGTTATGCTTGCTGTGCTTATCGACTTGTGTATGTCGGTAGAACCTTGTTCTGCGGTTTTAACGTTTTTAACGCTTCTAGGCGTTCTAGGTTTAGACGGTTTGAACATATAGTCGTGATGCTTTTCGCATTAAGGCGTATGTCCGAGATGCTCTTTTCATCAAGGTTGAGTGCACAGTTTAGTATTGAAACCGAGATGCTCTTTGCATCAAGGATATCTTATTGAATAAAATTGAGAATGTGACCAGGATGCTCTTCACATCCGGTTTAAGATAATCAAAATTTCCTAAGTGTCCTGAAATACAGTGTAGGTAATTAAGAATAGTATGCTCTGAGCTTGTCTGAGTTCCAAAATCTCGGAATG
Organism: Sesbania bispinosa; assembly: GCA_026901365.1. Classification (NCBI taxonomy): domain Eukaryota; kingdom Viridiplantae; phylum Streptophyta; class Magnoliopsida; order Fabales; family Fabaceae; genus Sesbania; species Sesbania bispinosa. Next base: position 101,631 of record QLOH01001074.1, read on the forward strand.
GCTGTTCCTTCAAGGGTTTCTATTTTGGATGCGCCGCTTCCAATTGCCTCTGTTACCCTATAGGGTCCTTCCCAGTTGGCAACAAGTTTCCCTTGAGATGCATTCTTGTTCCTAATGTCGGCCCTTCTTATGACGAGATCACCGGGCTGGAACTTCCTCATTAGTACTTTGGTGTTGTGTTGTGTGGCAAGGCGTTCCTTCAGCATGGAATTTCGGATGTGTGCCACATCGCGCCTTTCATCCAGGAAGTCTAGCTCTTCAAGGATGTTTTTTCCATTGGTTTCGTGGTTAAAGTTTTCTACCCTCCAACTCGGTTCTCCTATCTCAACTGAGATTAGTGCTTCCGTCCCGTAGGTGAGACGAAAGGGAGTCTCATTAGTGGAGGATTGTGGAGTGGTCCGATATGCCCAGAGTACGTGGTCGAGTTGTTCCACCCAGTTGCCCTTGGCGTTGTCTAGTCTGCGCTTAAGGGCTTTGGGGATAACTTTATTTGCAGACTCGGCTTGACCATTGGTTTTCGGATGTTTGACCGAGGTGAAGTGATGCTTGATCTTCAATCCCGCTAAGAGTTCCCTGAATCCTTTGTCAGTAAACTGAGTTCCGTTATCAGTGATCACGGAATGTGGGATCCCAAACCGAGATATGATGTTCTTGTGGAAGAACTTCTGAACCTTGGAAGATGTGATTGTAGCAAGGGGTTCGGCTTCAATCCACTTGGTGAAGTAGTTGATGGGTTTCTGGCAAGCAAACCACAAATCTAGCAGTATAATAGTAAGAAGAGTATCGTATCCACAGGGAACGGTCAATTTATGTAGACTATGATTGATAAGTGAAAATTAGTTGATAAATTAGAGCACTTTTTATTTCACTTATCAAGGATAAAATGATAATTTTGCCCCAATTTAATCCTTTTTTATTAAATATTAGATAAATTGTATTTATTAATTTAAGATTTGAATTTGATGCTATTTTGATGGAAATATTGCTGATTTTTACAGGATATTGCAAAGATTTGATTTGAAGGATAAATAACATTAAATAAGGGAGATATCTGCAAGATTTGAGATTGATTGAAGACATTTAATGAAGATTTGAATAAGATTTAATACAATTAATGAGGAGATCACTGTCAATCAATCAAGGATTCTGCAGACAAGCTTCCCGAATAAATCAAGGATTGCTCAATAAATGCAAGGATATCATCAAATAAAGGAAAACAAGGAAAGACAAATCTGCTAAAACCAGTCTCGGGTAGAGATCAAGATTAAAAAGAGAAAGTTGGAGCTGCAGGACGCTACCTGCGTTTCACCTGCGCTATAGCGCAGGGTGAAGCGCAGACTCTCTGGAAGTTACGCTCACTCCTGCGCTATAGCGCAGCCTGGAGCGCAGGATACGCTGATTTTGTCCTTGTTGCCGTTTTTAGATGGATCTCTTCCCAATTTGCGTTGTCTTTCCTTAGTCTATAAATAGGAACCTCTTGCACCAACCCAGAGGGGTTGGAAGTCGTCAATCATTGTAATCTAGTCTATAGTTCAGTGATTATGTACCAAAGCTAAGTTTAGAGTAGGAGAGGAGGAGCGCTTCACGAGGATTGAAGATGGTTACAGCATCTTCAATGGTTTGTATGACTACTTCATGTAGTTAACTCTCCAGTAGAATTGGATGTAATCGATTATATCCCTAAGTGTATGTAAATTCTATATTATTATTTATGTGCTCTCTGTCTATAATATTGGTAATCTTATTCTGTACTTAATCCCTAATTCCCACGCTTGCGTCTGAAGTTATAGGCTAGTCTCAACTAACTAGGTTAGTTTTTATTAGGACCAAGAGTTGAGAAGTAGCTTCCATAGAAACTCACTCTCTGATTGAATAAGAGTACTCGATATCAGAAAACCGACATATGAGCGTTTCTAATGAGCGATGGGTAGTGTGAGTACTCTAGAGAAGGGCGTTCACAGGATTAGGCCTGTGTATCATAACAAGGGGTAGTTGATTGTAATTCCAGGATTCAAACATAGGCGTATCCTGATGAGTAAGGGTAGTGACAGTACTTGAGCGAATGTGCGTCCACAGCGTTGGCCTCGTTTATCAACTAAGTTCCTTTACAAACTGACTAAAAAAGAGCAAAATTAGCCGAGGGTAAGTCTGTCGCTTGGGAGAGCCCGCATGGATTATCTTTGAGTGTGTGAGATCGCTGGTAACTCGGGGTCTTAGCAATAAAGTTTGTCTACAGTATTATAGAGTAAACCTAAAATAATAGATAGTCTTTTCATGCACAAGGGGAGAGATGAGATGAAGTCCAATCCTAATCCAAGTAAAGTGTCTCTAACTCTACCTTTCTAATTCCAATTGATTATTTATTCTCTTTACAATTCCGCAATCATACTCTCTAAACCGTGTTTTCTCTTGATAATTAGATCACAGTTTACATAGATTAGCCGTTCCCTGTGGATACGATATCTTTCTTACTATTATACTACTGGATTTTTGGTTCGCTTTCCAGAAACCCATCAGTGATCTAATTATCAAGGAGAAACAATGGTTTAGAGTATATTGTTGCGGAATTGTAAATAATAGATTAATATCAATAGAATTAGAAAGGAAGAGTTAGAGACACTTTACTTGGATAAGGATTGGACTTCATATCATCACACCCTTTGTGCATGTAAAAACTATTTATTATTTTAGGTTTACTCTATAATATCCTAGACAAACTTTATTGCTAAGACCCCGAGTTACCAGCGGCCTCACACACTCAAAGATAATCCATGCGGGCTCTCCCAGGCGACAGACTTACCCTCGGCTTATTTTGCTCTTTTTTTAGTCAGTTTGTAAAGGAACTTAGTTGATAAACGAGGCCTATAGCTATAGACGCACCTTCGCTCAAGTACTGTCACTACCCTCACTCATCAGGATACGCCTATGTTCGAATCCTGGATTCACAATCAACTAACTCCTTGTAAGGTTCAAATATCCCCTCAAAGTGGTTTTAATCATGACAACCAAATCAAATGGAACTTAGTATAATTCTGATTTCAAAGAAGACTAATCATTTTCATTTGAGTATGTATCCAGAAGCAACAGGTCTAATCTTGAAGAAGGAGAAATATGAGAAACATAAGAAGCATGGAATACATGAGAAATTTCATTCCAATAACTAGCAGAAGCAGCAAACTAAAAAGGAATGACAAATCTGTGAAGGAAAACTTGAAATTAAAATGAGTAAATTCAAGATAACTCATAAGTAATCAGAAGCTGTTAAGAACTTCTCATATCTTCTAGAAGCATGAAGAAGCTTCCAAAGAACATCAAATGAAGACATATTAGAAGGGAGATTCACTTTAAGAGAAAATTTCAAGAACAAAGCAATAATAGCACTTTATGCTCAAGACATATCAACTGTGGAACCTCAAATAGTTCACAGAAGCATGAGAAACATCTGCAGTTCATCAGAAGCAGAATTCTGCAGAAACAGCACATTAACAGAATTCTGCAGAAGCAACATACACATATGAATTCTGCAGAAGCAGCAAATTAAGGCAGAAAAATAAAATGATTCTTCTGATGATTTAGCTGAGTTACACAAGTTGAAATACACTTGAAATAATCTAGAAATCATCCTCAGAAAATTCACAGAAACATTGGTGAAGAAATGAGCCAGTTTTGCTGTCTGCAGAAGCAAGTTCTGCAGAAGCATGAAGACCAGTCAACAAGACAGCTATACCAGTCAGCTTTTACAGCTGTACCTGAAAGAGACTTGTCAAAGCATCACAGCTGGGTCATTTTGACTGCATTCCAATGGCTACAAGGCTCCTCACCTATAAAAGGAGGTGCTCTCTTCACATTGAGATACACATCTCTCTCCAGAAGCATAAAACAATATCTGGTCTTACATTGCCAGCTTCTGGAACATTTTTTCTCTCTCCTCAGTTTTTCTCTCATTGTTTAATATACATTGTTGAGGGGGAGTTTTGCTCACTAGAAGCTGCTGCTGTTTTGATTGTAATCTAGTGAGCTTTGTGAGATTTGTGTACTTTACCTTTGTAGCTTTGTGCTTCTACTGAGTCAGAGAGATTGGTTGGCTGTAAAATCTCTTGTGACTAATCAGGTGAAGTATTTGAGAGGTTGTAAAGGCTCAAGTGTGAGCCTGTGAGAGATTGGGATCTGCAGAAGCAAGTTCTGCAGATTTCAGGTTTTGTGCTTCTGCAGAAAGTACTGTAAGAAGACAGAACTTGTTTCTAAGTGTTTGGTGTTTCTGAAAGAAGCCTGAAGAGGCTGTGGGAAAAGAATACTAGTGGTAGTGTGTACCCAAGGTTGTAATTGAGTTTGGTTAGTGAGAAAATCCTACTTGAGGTAGGGACTGGATGTAGCCTTTGGTTGGAAAAGGTGAACCAGTATAAATCCTTTGTGTTCTCTTCTTTTCCTTACACTCTTAGTTATTGCATGATCATAAAAAGATTTTAAAAGCTACCTAATACCTAAGTAAGTGTTAACTTAATTGATTCCATCAAAGGAATCCTATTTTCAGCATAATAAGCATTATACTTAAAATTAACCTTTTGGGAATCCATCTTCTGATAAAAGCCAAGAACTTACCTTGAGCGGATTTTTATTAGAAGATAACTTGCAGAATTTTAAAAAGGAATCACAATTCAACCCCCCTTCTTGTGATCCAACCATTTACTTCACTCCTTGTTATCGGTTTATCAATACCAAGCCTAATGGCCGGATGCCCTTCATTATGGTACTCACACTACCCATCAATCATTAGTAAACACCCCTTTTTGGTCAGTGGTTAACCCAGTATTCTTATTCAATCAGAGAGTGAGTCTCTTTAGAAGCCACTCCCCCACTCTCAGTCCTAATCAAAACTAACCTAGTTAGTTGAGACTAACCTATAACTCCAGGCGCAAGCGCGGGAATTAGGAATTAAGTACAGAATAAGATTACCAATATTATAGACAGAGAGCACAGAAATAATAATATAGAGTTTACATACACTTGGGGATAGAATCAATTACATCCAATCCTAATGTAGAGTTAACTACACGAGGTAGCCATACAAACCACCGAAGATGCTGTGACCATCTTCAATCCTTGTGAAGCGCTCCTCCTCTCCTACTCTAAACTTAGCTTTGGTACATTATCACTCAAATATAGACTGGATTACAATGATAGTGCACACTGGGATTGGTGCAAGAGGTTCCTATTTATAGACTAAGGAAAGACACAACAATTTTGGAAGAGATCTATCTAAAAACGGCAACAGGGACCAAATCAGCGTAACCTGCGCTCCAGGCTGCGCTACAGCGCAGGATGAGGCGCAACTTCCAGAGAGTCAGTTGCTTCACCCGCAATCAAAAAGTGCTCTAATTTATCAACTAATTTTCACTTATCAGTAGTCTACTGCTACTACCAGGAACTTGACCTGTCCTGGGGCTGGGGGAAAAGGACCGAGCATGTCAATGCCCCACTAGTAGAAAGGCCATGGGACCGACATAGTGGATAACTCGGAGGAGGGTTGGTGGTGGATGGGGCTGTTCTTTTGGCATGCTTCACATTTTTTGACGTAGTCCATGGAGTGTTGGACCATATCCGACCAATAATACCCGGCTCTGAGGGCCTTTTTTGACAAAGATCTTCCACCTTGGTGCCCACCGCAGCTTCCTTCATGTAACTCGGCCAAGATGTAGTCAGCTTTATCATCATTTATGCACTTGAGCAAGGGGGTGGAAAGGCCTTTCCTGTAAAGCTTGTCATTGATGACTGTGAATCGAGATGCAAGTCACCTAACCTTCTTTGCTTCTTTCTCATTTTCTGGGAGTTCTCCTTTCAAGATGTAAGTCTTGATTGGGGGTTATCCAAGAGTCCAGGATGTCAATTGTTAAGACGGTTGTATCCGAGATTCTTGGGGCCGAGATGACTTCCTATAGAACTGACTTGTTGTTCACTAGCTTTTTGGTGCTTGCCAACCTGGAGAGGATGTCGGCTCTTGTGTTTTCGTTCCTTGGGACATGCTGGAAGATGAGTTCTTCAAAGCCGTCACTTGAAGTCTTTACTTTCTCAAGGTACCTTTGCAGCTGAGGTTCCTTGGCTTGGTATTCTCCTTTGATCTGTGATATCATTAGTTAGGAGTTACTACACATCAGAACTTTCTTCACCCCTACTTCCTTTGCCATGGTTAAACCAACTATGCATGCTTCATACTCGGCTTGATTGTTGGAGGTGGGGAATTCAAACTTCAGAGATTTTTCAATGCAGATTCCATTGGGTCCTTCTAGTACTATCCCGACCCCAGCACCTTTCTTGTTGGACGATCTATCGACGAAGACGGTCCATTCTGAACTGGGGACATCTTCAGCCAGAGTCATTTCAGCAACAAAGTCGGCTAAAATTTGGCCTTTGAGAGCGGTACGACCTTCAAAGTTGATGTCAAATTCAGATAACTCTATGGCCCAGGCTATCATTCGTCCGGAGAGGTCTGGTTTATTGAGAACGGTTCTGATGGGCAAGGTGGTCCACACTGTGATCTTGTGCCCCTGGAAGTAGTGTCGTAGCCTTCGAGCAGTGAGTAGTATTGCTGAAGCGGTCTTCTCCAGCTTTTGAAGCGGCCTTCCCCTGGAAGTAGTGCCCCTGGGTTAGCCTCAACGCTCCGGCTAGTGAGAAGGAAACCAAGGAAGTGTCCTGAGGGGACGCCGAAAGAGCACTTCAGGGGGTTTAGTCTCATGTTTTGCTTGCGAAGGCGGCTGAAGACTAATTCCAAGTCGGCCACATGGTTGCCTCCAACAGGTGTTTTGGCAATTATGTCATCAATGTATACTTCAACAGCATGTCCCATCAGATCTCCAAAGACTTTAGTCATCATTCGCTGGTATGTTGCGCTGACATTCTTTAGCCCGAAGGGCATCATGGTGTAGCAGTATATTCCCTTGTCCGTGATGATAGTCGTCTTCTCTTCATCATCCCAATCCATAGGAATCTGATTGTAGCCTGAAATAGGCGTCCATGAAAGATAGCCAGCGGTATCCTGATGAATTGTCGACCAATTGGTCGATGTTGGGGATGGGGAATGGGTCCTTTGGGCAAGCTTTGTTCAGGTCTGTATAGTCAACACACATTCTCCACTTCCCATTGGATTTCTTCACAAGGACGACATTGGAGAGCCAAGTGACATACTTGCATTCCCGGATGAAGCCGACTTTGAGGAGTTCTTCAACTTGCTGATTTGTTGCTTGTTGTCTTTCAAGGCCGATCTTCCTCTTCTTTTGAGCAACTGCCTTAACTTTTGGGTGAACAGACAATTTATGTGAGCAGAAGTTCGGGTCGATGCCTGGCATGTCGGCTGACGTCCATGCAAATAAGTTCGAGTCTCTGGTGAGTAGGGCTTTCAACTCATTCTCCATGGTAGGGTCCATGTCGCAACTGATCTTGGTAGTTGGTTCAGTTGTGGCTTCAATTTGGAAGGTCTTGGTTTTGCCGGCTGGTTCAATCCGGTCTCGGCCCTTTGGGTCTATCTCGACTCGGGGGTCGAGATCAATCTTGAGGACCTGTCCTTCTGGTGCTCTTTTTTCTTGCTGTGGCATGGGAGTGGGGTTCAGAGCTGCATGTAGCATTTCCTTGCGATCCCCTTAGACTGTAATTACATTGTCGTCTCAGCCAAGAAATTTCATTACCAAGTGTTTGGTAGAGATAACTGCTCCCAGTGCGTTCAGTGATGGTCGTCCGAGGATGGCATTGTAAAGGCTGGAGCAGTCGACTATCAGGAACTTGGCTGAGATGGCTTTGTTGTCGGTCTCGCCACCGACTCTGAGTGTCGTTTGGAGGTATCCCTTGGGTTGGATCCTTTCTCCGGAGAAGCCTACCAAGTCCCCTGAGTAAGGCAGGAGGGATTATGGAGGAAGTAGCAGCTGGGTGTAGGTTCTATAGAAGAGGATGTCGGCTGAGCTTCTCTGGTCGATGAAAACTTGTCCTACATCACCATCCCCAATGAAAGAGCGGATCACAAAGGGATCGTCATGGTCTTCAATAGCATCAAAGAAATCTGCATCAGAAAAGGTGATGACCGGGTTGGGAGGTCGACCGACATTGGGTAGGATGTCGGTTTGGTCAATATTGTATACTTCCCTCAGGTGTCTCTTCCTGGAATTGTTGCACTATGCCAATTTTTGAATATAAGAGCACCTATTTGAGGGCACTCCCATGTAGATACGCCCTCATGAGTTTTTATTTTTTTAACTAAATTTCATAAGGTCGCTTCCGTACCCAATTGCGTTCCCGTTCCCTTTTTTTCACCCTTAGGGCGTTCCTGATTTGGGCGGAAGCGCCCTATTTTAATTTTCTCCTTAGGGCACTCCGAAAACGTCCTCTCATTTTCCTTTTTTTTTTTTTTGTCCACACATAGAAGAATCTGATTGTTTTTTTCTCTCTCCACACATCGACCTACTCCACCATAAGCTCTCCCTCTCACTCCGTGACCACCTCCGCCCGGTGAGCTCCCTTCATCGCGCGTCGCATCGTCCGTGAAGGAGGTGTCAGCTGCCTTCCACTTCCTCTCTCCCTCGCGCCCTTCCTCTTCCTCTCCCCCCTCTGTCTGGCTTCCTTCGTCGCTGCGAATCGGTCACTGTCTTCGCCGCCGCTTCACGCTGTCCATGGCTTCACCGCGCACCGGTTACCATCCCTTCTTATCCTTTTGTTTCTGTTGTCGAGGAGGGTATTGAAGGATGGAGCTTGTGTGGTGCAAATTGTGGTTTTGTTGATTGATGACTATAGGGACAGCGTTTAGGGTTTAATACTAAGAACCATGATCTATTGAGTAGTTGGTATTGTTGACTATAGAGACAAACTGGTTTTTTTATATGATCTATTAATAATGTTACTCCTAAATTGCTCATTATAGGAGTAGAGAAAGAAATGGGGAAGGTTATCTTAATTTCCTTGTAGTTTTCTTGATTTGAGAAGTTTAATCACTAAAGTCAATGTCTGGTACATTTATTGCGTGCCTTGTAGCTTTCTATAGCTCTTACTTGCTGATTGATTTATGTATATATCAGGACAAAGACTTTTCTTTTCTAGTTCTATAATGTTGTATATGGTGACATGTATTCCTCAGAACGTGACTATTTAAGCATATAGAGTTTGAATTGGTTTGGAATTTCACATGTCATGACTTACAAAGGAACATTCACATAATTTGATAAAGACCTGCCTGTTTAAGTTTATGAAAATAATACATACATAATTTGATAAAGATCCTGTTTTGACACTAAGAATGATAGTTTTCGAAATTAGTGTTACTTTTATTTTTTATATTTGGGAGAATTTTGTAATCAAGCATATGGGATTGCTTCAAATAGTCATATGAAATCTTTAAATTTTGCAATTTCTATTTGTAGTGATTAGTTTCTTTCTTTCTCTTATTTCTTTCCCTTTTGACACAGTTATTGATAGTTTTCAAAATAAGTTTCAGGTTTTAGTGTGAATTTTTCAATCCAGCATGTGGTGGTGCTTGAAATTGTAATAGTCTACTATCTATAGTTTTGGTTCTTTCATTTTGTGGTTTTCTCTGTGATTCTGGATGAGCCATATTTAGGTTAAATGAACAGGTTAGAAAGCAGTTGTGACAAGGATAAGCAAGAGTAGTTTAAACTGAATGTTGCATGTATGAGTATGAAAGCCTTATGATCATGACATTTTCTTGCAACCACTTATAATTACTGTTAGACTTTTGGCTGGTAAAGTGTCATACAATTTTTTATATCTATTTTGATAAACTGCTTGAAAAACTGCTCCTGTATATCATGTGCCTAGCTCATAATAGCCTAGCTATTACTAAAAATTATAGGCTACTTTCTCAAGCTGGCCATGACAAAGCCAAATTTGGGGATAGACAGTATTGTGATAGAGTGTGGATTTCCTCCAGAAATTTGTAATCTTGCTTTACTAGATATTCTTTTAGTTTAATAAATTCTCACTTTTAATGTTTTGAAAAAGTTTGAATTAATTTTCTTGGTGAATCTTCAACGTTGGTTAGTAGGTTTTTCCTATAATATGTCTTAAAATGTCTACGATATTATGTATGATGGTGCTTCTTTGCTACAGGTATCTAAATCATGCATTTTTATAGTTGTAGAATCTCAAGTCAAGTTTAGAGACATCTCATGCTTGACTACTTTCTGATCAACATGTGGAGATTTCTGCTGGTGGGAATGTGACACTTATTACCACCAAAGAACCATTGGACCACAAGTTGGAAGAAGCAAGGAGGGACGACAAATTGTAAGTTTCACCTCTTTTTTTATGTTTATGACAGTAAACCAACACATCACTCCAGGTACTTTGGTAAATATAAACCAACACAATGGGTGGGACGCTGTGAGATTGTGTGAATGGTTGGGTTATTTGATCTTTTAGCTACTATTCCTTAACTTGGAAGTTGAAAGGCTTAAGTGCTTAACTATGCCTAAATCCCGTTGACATTGGTGGTGCTATCACATTGCAAGGTGGCTTACTTCCATCTAGAATTTCTTGACAATTCTTGATTCCCTTATTGGATTTTTGGACTTATATTCTATACGATGTATTTCCTATTCTGGTTAGATAATGATGTATTTCTGCATGCGGTTTTCAAGATAATGCATGAATTTTCATTTTTCTTGCTGCTAATTTTAAGACCATTGGCCACACCTCATGAAGGTAAATAGTTTCTTTTTATATATATTGAGATTTGAGAGAAAAAGAATAGTATTAAATACGTGATTTCGATTTTGATGGAAATGTGGTTCTATATTATGGCTTATTCCTGTCAAGGGTCATGTGCTGCATGTCATAGCATGCATGTCTTAGCTGTGATCTGGCAAATATAGACAATGACAATGGTGATCTGGATAAGAGGTGCTTTATTTTGTTTCCTTTCCATGCATCATGTCTTCATGGTTACATGCAATAAAGATGCATTATTTTTAAAGTTAAATTTTGATTATTTGGTTGTATGCGTTTTAAATTCTTGTCCTTTCCGTTGCGGGAATGTAAGTAATTAATTGGTTTGCGATGATTAACATCACTACTCTTAATATTAGGCTGCTAGTGGAGAATAATAATGAAACAGAATGAAACTTCCACCTGATTTAGTGTTAACTTGAATAATATAGGAGATTTACATGCTTCCCTCTTTTGTATTTGTGAGCATAGTCTGCTCCTTCTATTGCTTACAAAATCTCCCCCTCCCTTCCCTTGACATTTTCTCTCCTCTTCAAACTTCCAAACACACCCTAAGGAAACTAATGCCTTTCAAGCATATATGTATATTGAGTTAAGGAATTTGCAAAGGCATAAAAGGGATAGCATCGGCCATGCGTCATCGAATATTCTAGTCTTAATTTGGGCAGTTATGGTCTCCTTTACAGGGAAAAAAATATAAACTTCAAAAAAGTTTGAAGTTGTGTTCAAATATTAGGTAGATAGGCTTTCGCTTTCTTCCTTTTCCTCTGGATTTTTCTTATTATCCTAGTGATGATCATTATATTCTGTGACAACAGCAGCATCATTCTTAGCTCCCCTTTAGCTAGATCCAAGTTTGATATTCTCTATTTCATTGCATCATATATATTCCTTGACAAGAGTATTTACTCCTTCATGAGTATTTTGAGACCAGATTTTTTAGAGGGCTACGAAAGACTCTCTCATGATTAGTGAAGAAACAAGTGGGTTTAATTTAATTAATATAGCTAATCCAAAACAAATGAATGAAACCCATTGTGCATTAAGCCAACCAATTCAGTTCTATTTAGTAATTTCCTCACGACACTGTTTTTTTTTCTGTTACATTCTTCAGAGTAACAGAACAGCATCGGTGAAAAAAAAAAGGCCAAGTGATATTTTGAATATGAGGAGGAAAAGACTCCAATTACATGTTAAAGTGATTTGAGCTAATAAGCATTTTTTAGTTCCTCAATGGAGGAATTCCATTTTGTAAAGGAGAAACAGAAAAGAAGGGGAAAGTATACATATTTGGTATACTTTGAACTTCCAGAAGAGAGGAATATCATTTGATGCCAAAATGAAACAGAATGATACTTCCACCTGATTTAGTGTTAACTTGACTTTATTGTTTAATTTTGTCTGTTTGGCAGAAAAAGTTAGCTTAGAAAAGAATAGAAAATGTTTAAAAAGGAAGGCCTATTTAGCCACCTTTGTTATACCATGTAGTCATTATTTGACACCATGAACTTGAATAAAGCTACAAACGCATGCTGTCTTTGACCTCATTATTGCAGAAAGCATTTTGTTCCAATCTCTCCATGACCAGAAAAACTGAAATTTGAGGGTGGTGGGAAGGTTGTGTGCACAATTAGCTCAGATTACAAAATTGCTCTGAATTATTCAGCTCATAATTACAATATTGGTTTGCGATAATTAACATCACTACTCTTAGTTTCATTATAATTCTACTCTTGTTTATACTTGTATTCATTAATGTTGGTTTTTTTTATCTTAGCATTGTCATTGGACGAGAAGGTGGTGTTGCACCTCTGATTGCGCTGGCACGGTCTGAAGCAGAGGTAATTTATTTCCTTGATGCTTAATGCCTGTGGATATGTTTATTTAATCAATGCTAGGCAACTGCATAACAATGCTGAAAACTGTCCCATATTTTTGGATTGATTAGTTCATTGTTAGTCTTATTATTATTAGCAGTCTGAAGTTACTTGGGAGCAGTTGTTTGCACTTATTTTGGTATGTTCTGCAAGTCTTTTTTCTCTTCCGGGTTTGTATTAATATTTTTTTCATAATAATTTATGGTGTATGTACTTAACTCATTATCAAGTAATTGAATTGAATGTGTACTGCACCATAACGTTTCTGAATTAAGCAGGTGGTTAAACAGACATAACTTAAATTTGCTGCTAGCTGCTAGGCTGTTGTCAGCATCTTCTTTTGGCTTAAGGAAGTGACTTCTATAGGTTATGATAAAAAGTTTACTTGAGTTATTGTAGTTTTGGAAATTCTCACTGAAGATACTAAACCCTTTCCCATAAGTATTTCTCATCTTACACATTTTGTATGTCTTTTATATGTATATCCTCTTAACATCTTTATCTGTTTATATATCTTGATTAAATCCAACTAGGAATCAAATATACTAATTTGCTGAGAATCAGTAACAGCTACCTAGTTTAAGGACTTTGGTAAAATAAATTGTTTAACCAATTAAACTTGATATAAGAGACCATTATGCATATCATTTGATAATTACAGTGTTTTGCAGAATGGATGAATTTGCTTTAGTAGGAACCATGTCAGAAAGTACTTCTAAGAGTGTGATCTTGGATGGAGCTAGAAGGATGGATTTGAAACACATTGAAGCTTTTGTCCTTTCGTTTTCTGCTCCACAAGCTTTTGCGGCTGCTGCTGCATCATCAGCTTCTGCAGCGCTGGCACAGGTTACTGAAGGTGCTTGTATTCAAGAAGCAGGACATCTGAGATGCAGGTTTTTTATTTTCTTTTGAAAGCAGCAAAAGTAGCTCTTTTACAACTAGTGTTGCTTCCTAATGATAGAGAATTATCAAATCCACCTTACATTTTTTAAGTTTTAGATAAGGGTATGAGTGGTTCTATAAATATATATGCTGCCTGGACTATCTATTTTTTTATAGTGTGTGATAAATTTAAACATTGGATGTAGAAAACTATAAAATCAGGAACACTCATAATATATAATTATATGCATCTTCTAGTGCTACAATTAATTTGTTTGTTCATAAAAAATACTAAAGAATTTTACAAAGTGGTTGAAAGGCTTTGCAAAGCAACTGGGATTCTAATAGTGGCGGTCATTGATAACCAGAAATGTATAATTTCATAAATATATTCATTTTCTGGCGGTCAATGACTGCCAGTAATATACAATTGTACAAATATATGAATTTTATGGCGGTCTAAGACCGCCAGTAGTGTAAAATTGTGGCAGCTCGAATGCAGAAAGTTTAGAAAAGAAGAAAAAATGGCACGATGCTTCCTTGCGTGCAAAAGCGCCCTAATGGGTTTTCTAGGAGGGCGTTTCGGAAGCGCCCTACTTGTTACGAGTGTCTACCATAGCAGAAACTACAAGGACCCACGAAAGCGCCCTTTTAAATAACACGGGAGCGCCCTAATAGGCTTTTTTTGACATAGTGTTGGATTGTCCTCCTCTTGCGAAGCCTCCAAAGATCATGTTGATCCGGACCCTTGGTGTGGTAGCTTGGGTGGTCTGCTTGCTGGGATCGGCATTGGTATCTTTGTTGTGATCATACCTCGTGGGAGAGGTGGAGCGCTTGCGCTTCTTGTCATTGCCTCCTTCAGGGCTTAGGGACTTCTTTCGTTCATCGTTCTTCCGATAGCTTCCCTGCGACCGATTTTTCTTCACATACCGGGACAGTCGACCATCTCAGATGAGCTGTTCTATGAGATCTCGCAGCTGGATGCACTCATCTGTGTTGTGTCCGTATCCTTTATGGAAAGAGCAATACTTGAACTTGTCTTTCTGGGCTGAGGCTTTCAGTGGAGGAGGTTTTGGGATATGAGCAAGTTCAGTGTGCATTACCTCCTTCAAAATCTTCCCAGGGTTGGTATTCAATGGGGCGTAGGAATTGTATCGGCCTTTTGGCCGACTTCTCTCATGCTGCTGGTGGTGATCGCGGTCTTTTCCCCGATGGAGGTCCTGGAAGGAATCTCGGTGCTCTTTTTGATTGGTGGAATGTTTGGCAGCTCCAGCTAGATGAACTTCACGCCCCACGAACTTGTGTGATCGGTGCCGAAACTGTTCCATGGATTGAACCCATTCTTCAGATAGGGAGATGGCCAAGGGCGATCCTGGTGAGAGAGCCGAGACGGCGCATACGAGCTGAACATTCTCTGCCAAATCTGGGATGAGAGCGCATTCTTTGTAGAAACGGGCCAGAAAGGCCCGGAGGGGCTCATCTTTGTGTTGTCTGACTTTGGCAAGGGTGAATTGATCTCTGGGAATTTCAGTGGAGATAGTGAACCGTCCTAAGAAGGCGGACTGCATATCACCCCAGGTGTCAATAGATCCCAGGGGTAAGGTTTTGAACCAAGCTAGGGCTTCTCCTTTCAGGGTGCGGGGGAAGGAATGGCAGATCACGGCTTCAGGGGCACCTACGAAGAGCATTTCGTTGGTGAAAGCATCAAGGTGTTTCATGGGGTCAGTAGTTCCGTTGTAAGCCTCAATGGGAAGAGCTCCTAGGAAGTGCTTGGGTATCTCGACTCGAGTGAGTCGCTTAGAGAATGGATGTCCGAATGGTACAGTGGGAGCTGAGCGTTCGGGTTTTACAGCTTCCTGTTGGGTGATTCGATCTCGGTCAGAACGAGGCCGAGAATGCGTAGTAGGCTGGGGTTGGGGAGCAACACTACGCTCCAAGTTTCGGATGCGCTCCTCCAGGTGGTTAATGGCCGGGGTCTCCAACCGCCTTGAGCCGGGTTTCATGGATTCTTCGATGCTGCTCCTGGAATTCTTTGAGTTGGGCTTCCAGATGACATATGACCTCGTCTCGCGGATCGGGTTGAGAGTTTTCAACCAGTCCGAGTTGTGCTTGGGGTTGTGAGGTTCCTTCGTGTTCGACTATGTCGTCATGGATCCCCAGGTCGTCCACCCATCCTTCAGGTGTTGGCTGAGGGCGAGCCCTTGTTGTCTGAAGACGAGTACTGACGGCCATGCTGGAGAGAGGGAGGCCCTCCTTCTAGCGCCCTCATTTTAGTCCCTGAAAGATTTGGTGTCGGTCAGTTCTTGAAAGAATGAAATTACCTTTTCTGTCCCTAAAAAATGAAATTAAAAGTTATTCAATTTAGTCCCTTAAAGATAAAAAGTCGTTCATTTTAGTTCTTGAAAGATTTTTTAAAATGTCAATTTAATCTCTAAAAATGACTAAATTGAATGACTTTTTCATCTTTCAGGGATGAAAATGTAATTTTCATCTTTTAGGGACTAATGTAACCGACCTCGAATCTTTTAGGGACCAAATTGAAGGTTTACTCATTTTTACTTTGTTGATATTGTTAAGATAACTCAAAAAATATCAAGTGTAAAGGATAAATTTGGTAATATTTTAATTAAAATATTTTTTAAAAAAATTAAGGGAATGATTATACGATAGTTATCAATATATTTTTTAAACCTTATATTTTAAAATTGAAATTAAAAAAAATCTTAAAATAATAAGGAGAGATTGACGTAAAAGATAACATTTTTCCTTCTGACGAATCGCAATAGATAACATTAGATAAGAAAACATTCAACTGTTTATAACTTTTAAAATAAAATAAATCACGTGCATGTAACAGTTCTTGAGTCCTACTCAATATATAGGAGTAGATTTTAAGTTAATTTATTACATTTTACAAAATTGTTCATGCAATTAATGAGATACTTTATAATCATTAAAATAATTTTTTCATTTTAGATAAATCAAATCTATTTTTTTAATAAAATATATATTTTTCATATTTTAATAAAACATAATTTACTCAAATAAAGAAATATGGATATTTAAAATTTAAATAATTAAAAAACAATGAAAAATTAATATACTTTCGTAATATATATTGTTACATTAAATCTTATTTTATTTTAAATATAATTTTAAAAAATTAAAATGATAGATTCAATTCATTTAAAGATAATATATTTTCAAGATTTCAAATATAAAATTATTTATTCAAATTTCAAACGGGTCATATTCAAATTTTTAAATAACTAGTGTTTTAAACACTTCTATAATTTAGGAGATAATATTTTTGCTTATCCAAATTTTTAAATAAGTATTGTTTTAACAACTCTATAATTTAGGAGATAATATTTTTGCTTTGTTGATATTGTTAAGATATGTCAAAAAATTATTTAGGAGATAATATTTTTGCTTGAGTAAACCCTCATTTTAGTCCCCGAAAGATTTGGTGTCGGTCAGTTCTTGAAAGAATGAAATTACCTTTTCTGTCCCTAAAAAATGAAATTAAAAGTTATTCAATTTAGTCCCTTAAAGATAAAAAGTCGTTCATTTTAGTTCTTGAAAGATTTTTAAAATGTCAATTTAATCTCTAAAAAGGACTAAATTGAATGACTTTTTCATCTTTCAGGGATGAAAATGTAATTTTCATCTTTTAGGGACTAATGTAACCGACCTCGAATCTTTTAGGGACCAAATTGAAGGTTTACTCATTTTTACTTTGTTGATATTGTTAAGATAACTCAAAAAATATCAAGTGTAAAGGATAAATTTGGTAATATTTTAATTAAAATATTTTTTAAAAAAATTAAGGGAATGATTATACGATAGTTATCAATATATTTTTTAAACCTTATATTTTAAAATTGAAATTAAAAAAATTCTTAAAATAATAAGGAGAGATTGACGTAAAAGATAACATTTTTCCTTCTGACGAATCGCAATAGATAACATTAGATAAGAAAACATTCAACTGTTTATAACTTTTAAAATAAAATAAATCACGTACATGTAACAGTTCTTGAGTCCTACTCAATATATAGGAGTAGATTTTAAGTTAATTTATTACATTTTACAAAATTGTTCATGCAATTAATGAGATACTTTATAATCATTAAAATAATTTTTTCATTTTAGATAAATCAAATCTATTTTTTTAATAAAATATATATTTTTCATATTTTAATAAAACATAATTTACTCAAATAAAGAAATATGGATATTTAAAATTTAAATAATTAAAAAACAATGAAAAATTAATATACTTTCGTAATATATATTGTTTACATTAAATCTTATTTTATTTTAAATATAATTTTAAAAAATTAAAATGATAGATTCAATTCATTTAAAGATAATATATTTTCAAGATTTCAAATATAAAATTATTTATTCAAATTTCAAACGGGTCATATTCAAATTTTTAAATAACTAGTGTTTAAAACACTTCTATAATTTAGGAGATAATATTTTTGCTTATCCAAATTTTTAAATAAGTATTGTTTTAACAACTCTATAATTTAGGAGATAATATTTTTGCTTTGTTGATATTGTTAAGATATGTCAAAAAATTATTTAGGAGATAATATTTTTGCTTGAGTAAACCCTCATTTTAGTCCCTGAAAGATTTGGTGTCGGTCAGTTCTTGAAAGAATGAAATTACCTTTTCTGTCCCTAAAAAATGAAATTAAAAGTTATTCAATTTAGTCCCTTAAAGATAAAAAGTCGTTCATTTTAGTTCTTGAAAGATTTTTTAAAATGTCAATTTAATCTCTAAAAAGGATTAAATTGAATGACTTTTTCATCTTTCAGGGATGAAAATGTAATTTTCATCTTTTAGGGACTAATGTAACCGACCTCGAATCTTTTAGGGACCAAATTGAAGGTTTACTCATTTTTACTTTGTTGATATTGTTAAGAAACTCAAAAAAATATCAAGTGTAAAGGATAAATTTGGTAATATTTTAATTAAAATATTTTTTAAAAAATTAAGGGAATGATTATACGATAGTTATCAATATATTTTTTAAACCTTATATTTTAAAATTGAAATTAAAAAAATTCTTAAAATAATAAGGAGAGATTGACGTAAAAGATAACATTTTTCCTTCTGACGAATCACAATAGATAACATTAGATAAGAAAACATTCAACTGTTTATAACTTTTAAAATAAAATAAATCACGTACATGTAACCGTTCTTGAGTCCTACTCAATATATAGGAGTAGATTCTAAGTTGGGATTGAAAATTTGAAATTAATTACAACACACAACAGGCTTGTGCTTTTGCTGGTAGGTTGGTTCATTTGGTTTTGGTTTGGTTTTCCATCCCTTTATTTTAACTTTTGGCAGTTTACATGAGAGCAAGATACACACAAATCCCCTCAACTCTGTTCATCTGTTGTCAGCAGCTTTTTTTTTTTTTTTTTGCATGTTAGAAGGCAAACAAACATGGACAACCTCATGCTCCAACAGGCCTAAAGTTCCCATTAATCTCAAACTGCTTCCTCCAATTGACCCATCTAGCATCACCAACTTCTCCAAGGTATTACATTTAACATTTTTTAATTAATTTTTACAATTGGGTATGTGTAAATTTCACTTATTTTTAATGGGTTGAAATCCTTTTCTTTTTGCAGAGTAAGATGAGCAATTCTAGTAGTAGAGTTGCTGTTGATAATGTGTTAAGGCAGATCAACAATGAGGAAATGGAGCTGGTTGATTGTGATGAAGGTATCGTTCAAAATCCCACCTTGGAAAACATTGCTGTTGGCGACGCGTCTTTAATTTCCCCTAACCAAAAGAATGCGAACACAGCAGCCTCTTTGGCTCAAATAGACTCTGAAAATGAAGGTTTGGAGTAAAATTGCTTTTATAATTTATTTGCATGCATCTTTCTTTGTGTTGGTATAAAGTTCTTTTCTTCATCCTTGTTCAAAATTTTTCCTCCCTGTTATTATAACATACTAATTGCATGCATCTGAAAAGTAATCATTTTTCTGTAGATAAATGAGGCAAATATATTAAAATAAAAGAGAGAAAAACAATGGTGCTCAAGCACCTCTCTTTTATTTTATTTAACAATATTTCTCACTCTCTAATTTCTAGTACAATAGAGAACTCAATTAACTCTCTAATTGCTCATGGTAGGAGCACACTTTCTCACATATTTGCTTTATTCCTCACTTACACGGAGAACTAATGGTTGTTCATATTTATAGGCTCATAATTGTTCTAGAAGCTTCAACAATCATTTAAATAATCTTAAGTTTATAGTAAAAAATTAATGTCTCCATGTTGTTCTACTTTGGCTGCAACGGTGATTATTTTAGGGAGACTAATAATGTCTTCACAATATAGCTCATGCAAATAATAATTGATCTTCCAACACTCCCCCTCAATTATTATTTTCTTTAATTGAGGATTTTATTATCATAACAAGCTGTCTTCTGAATTCTTCAAATCTTGGAGTACTAAGTCCTTTTTGTAAATATATCTACAATTTGATCCTCAGTGTTTGTATTTCATCTCAATGTCAACACATAACACTTTTTCTCTATTGAAATGATAGTGAATCTCCACGTGTTTTGTTCGAGCATGGAACATTGGATTTTCGGCCAAACGAATTGCTTACTGATTATCACATTTTAACTTTATCACGTAATTAGTTGGTTGGTGTAGATCTTGTAATAGTTGCATAAGCCACATACACTCATGAGCTTCCATAGCTGATGCTTTGTATTCTGCTTCAATACTTGAAAGAGATACAATAGGTTGTCTTTTGTTGAACCAAGATATGATTCCTGATCCCATGCTTGTTAAACATGTACCTGATCATCGAACGTCTAGTGTCGTGATCTCTAGCATAATCAACATCATAGTATCCTATGACTTCACATGACACACCTTTCTTGTAGAATATTCCATAATCAATGGTGCTCCTAACATAACTTTGTATTCGTTGTGTTGCTTCCAAATGTGGCTTCTTCGGATTTTTCACGAATCGACTCACCACACCCACTGCGTATGATATGTTAGGTCGAGTCAATGTCAAATAGCTTAAACTACCCATTAATTGTCTGTACATGATAGAATCTTCTAAATATCTTCCTTCTGTTAAGCATAGTCTGGCATTAACATTGGTGTTGTGATTGGCTTGCAACTCAACATACCATATTTATCCAGCAAGTCTTAAGCATACTTCTGCTATCACAGAAATAACTCGCCTTCTGTTCTCTCAACCTCAAGTCCCAAAAAATGTTTTAATTCTCCAAGCTCTTTCATTTGAAAGCGCACAGATAAATTATCCCTTGTTCGATGAATTTCCTCTTCATCATCTCCAGCAATAATAAGATCATCTATGTAGATTAGCATTATAGCTAGTTTACTATTTTGTTCTTTCACAAATAAGCTTGAATCTGTTTGTGCCACTAAATATTCACTTTATGATAAGAAGTCTACAATCTTTTTGTACCAAGCTCTTGGTGCCTATTTTAAACCATAGTGTTTTCTTCAATTTATAAACATAACTGATGTGAGCCTTGCTTTTCAAACCTTTTGGCTGCTCCATGTATATTTCTCTCTCTAACTCACCATGCAAAAATGCATTCTTGACATCCATCTAGCAGAACTTCCATGCTTTACTTGTTGTTAATGTTAAGAGCACACATGTGGTAGTCATTTTAGCAACTGGACTAAATGTCTCATCATAATCAAGACCGTACTTCTGTGAAAATCCTCAAGTCACCAGTCAGGCCTTATATCTCTCTATCTTTCTATCTGGACCAGTTTTCACCTTGTACACTCATTTACATGAAATGGGTTGCCCATCAGTTGGTCTTGGCCCTAACTCCCAAGATTCATTTTCTTTTAGTGCCTTAATCTCTTCATTCATTGCATCTCTCCATTCTTTATGCTGAGCTACTTCTTCGTAAGTGCTTGGCTCCTTTTTTCCATTATCTTCCACTGATGCTACATTCGGACTTGGTTTCCGAGTCCTTGTAGATCTTCTATTTGACTTGGTCTTATCTCCTCTGAAAATATGGTTTGGACTCCTGTTTGCCAAGGACTTTTCTCTCTATCTTGAGATCTTGCTTTGACTTGATCTTGGTTCAACATTAACCACTTCCTATGTCTGTTGCACTTTCTAATCTTTTGGTTGCACTTCTATTTGTTTGTGCACCTGCTCCTCATTTTCCTTTGAATTTGGCAACAACACTGCTTCCAGAGACAACCATTATGGTGCTTCATCAAACACTACATTTCTGGATATATAATAGTGTCTAGTTATTGGATTGCAACTTCTCCACCCTTTCTATTGGCTATCATAACCAACAAATATGCATCGTATTGATTTCTTGTCAAATTTGCTACGTTCCTGACTCGGCACAAACACATAGCAAACACATCCAAATACTCGAAAATGGGTCACCGGAGGCTTTGTACCCCATAGTTTCTTATATGGTGAAACAAAGCCAAGTCTAGCTTGAGATAGCCTATTGATGACGTAAACAACAACTTTCATGCACTCTGCCCAAAATCGTGGTGGAACAATTTTAGTATGCAACATATTCCTGCAGGTTTCTACCAAGTGTCAATTCTTCCCCTCCACAACTCCATTTTGTTGTGAGTATTTGGGCAGGTTAGTTGTTGCCTTATATCGCATTTCTGTAGGTATTGATTGAACTCCTTTGAGGTATATTCTCCCCCGTTGTCAGTATGCAAGCATCGAATTTTACTTTCAACCTCTTTCTCGATCTTCTCTTTAAAATTTTTAAATTTCATTAGAGCTTCAAATTTTTCCTTCATAAATTCCACCCACACATACCTAAAGAAGTCATCAATGAATATGATCACGTACCGGTTTCTGCTGATTGATGGTTGCTTTCTTGGTCCAAATATGTCTGAGTAAACTAAATTCTAATGGTGTCTCTGCTCTTTATTTTGGCTCTTGATATGGTAGCTCTGAGCTTTTCCATATTGACATCCTGCACAGACAATATAGCTCACATGTCCAAGTCTTGTGTGCCACAAGTTTGTTGTCTCAATTTTCCTTGTCTTGTCTATGTATGCTACCTGTGCTGACATAACATAATTAAACTCTAGTCGTTTTCTTTCCATAAGCGGCGGACATGTGGGTTTCAAGCTCTTATACACCTTCACATCTTTAGGCCCAGACACAACGTAATTTCTTGAAGTTGTTAGTTGTGAGACTGATAATACGTTCCTTTTCATTCCAGGTACGTGATAGACATTGTCCACCTACACTTGATGTGAACTGAAACAAGGGACAATGATGGTCTTACCAATATGAGAAATCGGTACTCTCGAGTTGTCGGCTGTCACAACAACTTGCTCTCCCTTTTACTCCGACATAGCTTTTTTGCTCTTCATCGGTTGGTGGGGTCGTCTCTCAACCACTAACAACACTCCACAAATCTTGCCCAAGCATATAGTATTTTATGGGAAGACTCCATGTGTCATAGTTGTTGTTGAGTCTCTCAATTGAGCTAGTTGAGGATGAGAGATCCTCCATGGTGATTAGTTAGCGCCCAACACTTACCAATTGAGCGTGGTTTTAGACCAACAACTCTCATTATTCCCAGACTGTGAACCTGCGGATTCTCCAGATAACCGTGGTCCTCCCAGACCGTAACCTCGACATTGGCCTGGTCCTGGCCGCCTACTCTAATACAAGTGTTGATAAATAAGGCAAATATTATTGAAATAAGAAAGAGAGTAGTATAATGGTGCCCAGAACCTTTATTTTATTTTATCTCACAATATCTCTCACACTCTAAATACTCACAAAATAGAGCATTCAACTAACTCACTAATTACTCACGGTAGGAGCACACTTTCTCAGTTATCTGCTTTATTCCTCACTTACACCTGGAACGAATGGTTGTTCATATTTATAGGCTCATAATTGTTCTAGGATCTTCAACAATCATTTACATATCCAAATTGTTCAAATTTATAGGCTAATAATGTCTTCATAATGCAGGTCCTACAAATAATAATTGATCTTCCAACATTCTCTTTTTCCTTTTTTTTGCTTTAGAAGTTGTCTCAAAAAAATATATGAAAAAATTAGCTTCAAAATGAGTTAATTGCAGTTATTTCCCTAGTTAGCTTCATAATTTTCCTTCTTATAAAATATAACTCCTTTGATTTTAGATATGAAGAAAGGGCATGCTAGGTCAACTTTGTACGAGATCTGTGCAGCAAACCACTGGAAGTCCCCTGTATTTGAATGTTGCAAAGAGGAAGGCCCATGTCATCTGAGAACGTATGTCTACAAGCAGCATGTTATTTGATTTAGGTTTATGCACTCTTTAAGTGTTTAAATCATATTTGTATACACATGACTGCTGCATGCTCAGTTAAATCAGAATTAGTAAATAGTGAAATACTAACAGTGGATTGGAAATGTTAATTTTGTTATGCCTAAACAGGTTCTATTAAATGGAAAGTGACTTTTCCCTGTTATGTGATCCAGAGCTACTACCCCATTACATGATATTGGGGTAAAACAAATAAGCATTATTTTCTATGCTGTTTTCTAAGCTGTATATTTTAAATCAAGATGTCACATATAAACAACTCAGCTTGGGTGTAAAATTCTTAGAAAATGTAACACCATGCAGATTTATTACTGTTGATTCTTGCTGACAAGATTTATTCCATTGTATGCTGGTATCCAGCTGATACTTACTATGTATGCTGTGTTTCCCAGCAGCTTTTGGAAAATTTGTCTTGACCATGAATGTTTTTTAATTTCTTGACCAGGCATCATCCAAGATTTGAATAAACTCAAAACAAGTGTCCTTTATTATAGTAAATGCAAGATATTCCTATTCTATTTTGCTGCCTTTTGTGTGTCCCTCATAATGAAACTGTAGGGAATACAATCACAAATTATCTTCTTGTTATTCCCAGTGTCTAATTGATGTTTTTCACAGGTTCACCTACAAGGCTACTGTTGAAATAGAAAAAGCATCCGAAGGCATTACAGAGTTCTATGGTGCACCTCATAGGACAAAGAAGAGTGCAGCAGACAGTGCAGCTGAGGGGGCATTGTGGTACTTAGAGAAAATAGGTTGTGTTATGAAGAAGAAATAAATATATATAGCAGCAACCAAGGCTTTCACCACCAACTTTATTTCATTCTTCAGTGATGCTCTCTAAACTTGGTTGCCAATGCTCAAAAGACCATGCTTTCTTAGGAGAGCCTCTTAACCCATTTGCTGTCAAATCTTTGTTCATCTTCCTTGTTAGTGTATCATCATTAACATTTGGACTCAAGTTTCTTTCATCCGATCTGAATTCTGATTTCTCACTCTCATGCTTTGAATTGTAGTTATTAGATTGTTTTGTAGTACTTTTCTTCCTAAAGATGCAACAAGTAGAGACCATACCATCTTCTTCCTCCTCTTTTCTGGATTGTGTGTTTCTAATTTCATAAATTGAAGAACTGATTATAATTTCTTGAGAAGGAGAATGAGAATGAGAAGGAGAAGGAGAGTTCCTTGGAGAAAGCCTTTGAAGCTTTCTTATTGTGCTTATTGGTACTACATAGTACTTTTGTCCAAGCATGAGCATTGTGTCTGGTGCAACAATTGCCCATGGTTGCTGGAACACATAGGGATATGCAACACAGCATCTTGGGTTGTGGCACATAATCTCAGCTGCAGTGATAGGTCTGTCATGGAGCTCAACACGACCACCAGGATGGACAATCCGGATAAGCATGGTTTTTGAATTATTGGTGCAAATCCAGCTTGAAAATGGCATGGTTTCCCAGTATCTTGGGTGGGGTGGGGGAGGTAGAAGTGGAATCAAGCTGTTGTAAGCTCATTGGAAAGTTTTGGAGAGTATAAGTAGCTCATCAAGGTCAACCAAAAGAATACAAGATAACATAAATGGTTCACCTTGTCATAATCAAATAGAATAACTTTCTCCTTTGCCTTGGCTGTTAATGACCTCATTCATTGATAATACCGTAACAATTGCTTCCTAAAGAGGCATAGTAAATTGAATTTTGTATGCATATTTTTCTCTTGTTTTCATTTACTAGAATGCATTTGTCTCCTACTAAACACTAAACAGGCATTTAATAATCTATTATTTTTTCACCATGGAACTGTGCAATTTGACTTGCTAGACCACATAACAAGATATATCACTAGTACTAAACCGGGAATTTATATGTACTAGTGCAAATTATCATAATGTCTCTATGGTGGCAGTGACTCAAATTTGTTTTCTATGACCAATTCAGCCAATCTCTGTTAAATGTACATTTTAGCCAAAATAGTATCACATTATATCCATTTTAGTAGCTATGAAGTATATTCTTCAGCTAAGTAAGCAATGTTTGTTGGGAAGTGACCAAATTTCCTTGAAGTTGATGATTACGAAAGAACATGAGATTCTTACAAAGGTTGTTGGAGGAATTTCCCATCCTCTGTGTGTTTGTATCTGTGGTAAATAAAGCATCCAATGTTTCTCTGTTTTCTAGCCCTTCTTGTTGTTTTCCTCAAACTTGTAAGCATATCTGCAAGTATTAAGAGAGAAAAGAATGAAATTGAATTCTCAAGATTGTCACTGTGTTACAAATTCACACTTTATAGAAGTGGCTGACAGCTGTCTAGAAAACTCACAATTACTCCAAACGGACCTTTAATTATTAAAACCAACTTCACTATTAACTATTAGAAATAACAAAAATCAGAAACAGTTAGCTATTATGCTTAACTAGTGCAGTATTTTGGTAAATATGTGTATTACTTGAAGAGTGTGGTCAACTTTACAATAGCTGAAAAAATTGATGTGATAACTGATGAAGTTAATCAATAAAGCAAGGAATCTGAGCTATATATAACTGCATGATGGAATAATAAATGCATCAAAGACTTCAACAAATTAGATTTTTGTAGTGTATAATGTATACCAAAAATTTTATCACTCATTATATGGATAAATAAAAAACTAAAACTTGTTTCAAATTTTCTGTACACTGGAGTTTGCAGACACATGGAAACTCAATTGAAGGGCTGGGAATACACCTTGTGAATTGATTGAACGCTTCACTGAAACAGTGAAACCATTGAGAGGCTACCTGAGCTTCCAGAGTGGATAATATCTGGTGCTATAGTTGGAATGCAGGGTGGGACAGATGCTGTTCATCATATTTGGATGAATTAATAGTGTGTTTGGTTTAGCCTAAAATCACGTTTTAAACGTGGATCTGAGCCAACACTACTCTCTGTAGCATTTGTCTTGATCCATGCTTGAAACGTGATTTTGAAGTAAACCAAACACACACTAAGGACTTATGACGTTCCTATCTCAGCATTTTGGTTGCAGGTAATCTCTAACCCCTCCATTTGAATAAAGGGGAGAAAAAAAGTATTCAAGGCCATATACGCTACAGTTTCAACAAAAACTTGTAACTCACAATCCGAATTGTTTCTATACACCTAATTCAATCTTGATTTGTAGTCAGCATTAGCAAGAATTTAAGTGACATACAAAGATTTCTGAAACATTGTGCGGGAAGCCCCTAGAAATCAACTGGGATCATGCAACTAGGCTTGTCCACACACCCTCACAAACTTGCCACTATCATAACTCTTTGTTGTTTTGAAATTTCATTGTTCACTTATGGCAACTGCACAGGATTGGGTTGGTCAGAGAGAAACACTGATTGCTTCACAACTCTGGTGGAATTGGGAAGTGGATGCACAAAGATATTGGGGATGGAAGATAGAGATAATGTCACTAATATAAATCTTTCTCTTTCCCTGATCTGATCCTATAGGTTGATGAGAAGCAAAACAAAAGGAGAAACCTCTTTGAGGAGGCAAATTAAAGCAGTTGGACATATTGGTGAAAGACAGAAATGGGAATCCATATATGGTTCCAAATACAGCTTTTGATGTTGGAATGCTAGATCTGACTCACCTGAAAACTGCAACTTGGTTCAAGCAGATTCTACAAGAAATGGTTGGCTGATTTTGGTGAAGGCCTTCCTGTTGATGCTGTTCTATATTCAGGTCTTGATTCCCATATCTTTGTTTGTCCCAAAACTCATTCTCAGTGTGACCTTGTGAGTTGTGACCCTCTTCACTAGATTTTCCTAATGCCAGTTGACAAAGAAACACAGAAAGAAAAGTGGGTTAAAGTAAGGAATAACTTCTATCCTCTGGATCATTTCTTTCTGTTTCTTTTTGGTTTAACTTGTACAGTATACTAAATATAGAATAGACCTGATGATGGATAATGATTGTATATAAATGACAGTTTTAGAATATTAATTAAAAGAATGTTAAGAATTGTGTGTGAGTATAATGTTGTAAGGAAAAACAAAATGTAGAGGTAACACCTCATATTATTGATGATGTGGCAAAATTAGACATAAGTGGTAATTTGAGAGTTGATGTGGCAACTCTATGACTTGCGATTTAGTTTTTATATATATAAATAATAATATAATAGAAGATACCATTCCTTGTCCCTAGGGGTGGGAATAGGCCAGCCGGCCTGTCAGGGGCCTGCAGCCTGACCTGTTTATGGCCTGGTCTGGCTCATTTATTAAAAATGTCAGGTTAAGGCTTGTTAAAAGACATGTTTAGTTAAATAGGTCAGGCTTCAGACCTATGAAAAAGCCTATTAGACTTAACAGGCCGACCTGTTTAATATAATAATATGTAATATATTAAATTAATTTTATAAATAACTATAAATATAATTAAAAAATTTATAATATAGTAAAAAATTAGAATATATTAAAATAATTATATAAAAAGCCTGCTTAAAAGGCCTGTTGGCCTGCATAGGCTTGCTGTTTGTAGGCCTTGTTATAAAATAGACTTCTAAACAGGCTTACAGGCCAGGCCAGACTTTTTCACAGGCCAAGTCAGGCCTTACAAAAAGGCCTGTAACAGGTAACATGCCCAAGCCCAGGCTTAAGAATTAGGAGTCAGGTCAGGCTCAGGCCTGACCTGGCCTGTTTCCACCCCTAATGTTCCTATTAGATCATTTCTTATTGTTAGTCAAAACTAGTCGGTGACCCTTGCCATGGTCTATTTTTTGTTGCCCATGATACACTAGCTCTTTTTTTAATGAAATTTAAGAACAACTAGACAGTGAATCCACGCTTTGCGCGGATCGGTGAGAACCGGCCTGGTGACCTACCTGTTTAACCCAAAAAAATCGGAGGAACTCAGAACCGGTCGAACCAGTCAAAAACTGGTGAAAACCGGTACAAAACCGATGTCAGAAAACCGGTTGAACCAGTCATTTTAAAAAAAATAATTTTTTTAAATTTCTTATTTAATCTAAAATATTTTTAAAATAAATAAAGACATATATTTAAGAATTATACATAGATATATATTATTTTACTAATTATTATTAATTTTTTGTCTTATAAACCTTATAATAAGGTTATTTATATTGATTTGCAACTTTATATATCATAATTTCTTATAATTTTGTGATATTTTATTAATGAAAATGTTATATAATATTAAAAAATATATTTAATTAAAATCAGTTCGACCACGGTTGAACCATCGAACCGTGAATCAGTGCCTTCACCGGTCCGATTTTTAAAACATTGGTCATTCCATAAACATTAGAGATAACAAATATATATTATATTGTATGAATTTGTTATTATAGATTAGATAACAAATCAAATAAAATAAAATCTTTTCAAATAAATAAAAGATATAAAAGACTATAAGATATAAGAGTGTGTTAAGAATAAAAGATGTAATCATTACATTTAACATTCTTTGATAAATGAGAATGGGGAATGATAGTGAGACGTATATTCAATTAGATAAATGGGTCCGAGGAGCAATTATAAGAGAAATAGTTATCAAACTTCAAAAAGAGTTAGGTATCCCATTAAAAATGTTATATATAAAAAATTCTTTGACAAATTACAAAAAAATAGTTCCTTTTTTAAAAATGTACTAAGATAACCATTTTTTGAAAAATATTATGTAATGAATAAATTAAAATAATTTTAAAAATTACTATAGTTTTTAACTTCTTTTATAAATATAATTTAAAATAGGATTTAATGGATATACACTGAAAACATAAAAAAGTTTATACATTGGAATGGAAAAAAGGAAAAAGGGAAGTAACTTAAGTTAGTTGAGATATATTGTGCAAATAAAAAACTAAGGCATGGATTAGAATAAAAGATGAATAGAGAGAAATATATTTTATCGTTAATATACAATTTTTAACTTTCATATATTATGAACTATATTTATTAAAAATTTATTGTATTTTTATTTTATTAAATTATTATTGTATGAATAATACAACGAAAATGCCTTGTGCATAGCACGTGTACGTGGCTAGTTAATATATATAGAAACGTAGATGTTATAAAATATGGATACTAATGTCATTGTATAGATGTTGTAAATTATGAGGTATTAGTCATTGATTTTAGTGAAGGTAATTGTATGTAAAATTTGTTGATTGATTTATTTGTGTAATTTGTTATGTTAATATTCAAATTTCATATTATGTATAGCCTTTTTTTTCTTGTAAGATGTACTTGAAACTGAAAAGAAAAAAATCAAAACTATTACACGAAGTGTAGTTTCACATGGAAAAACAAATGATAACTACATAAGCTGAATTTGTTAGAAGAAATTTAATATTAAATTTGATTTGAGTATTGTTAGAGTCAATGGGTGCAATTGAAAGTCATGTATTTGAGAAGTTACAGTAATTAGCCTAGGTTAATAAAATTAAATTTGAACTATATTGTTATTTAATTTATAATATAGGGTATGATATAAATATAATATATAGTGGAAGAAGATAATAATATATTAACTGAAAAAATGAAATATAACAAAAATATTATTTTGTACCTATAATTATGCTTATGAAATCAATAGCACTAAATTTTATTTTATACTATTTAAGAATAAAACAATTTGTGTTAAATTCGATACTTGCATGATAAATGATTTCGTTTGTTTCTTTGGTTTTAAAATATGTATAAAATATAAAATAATTAACTATACTTGTTTGTTTGTTAGATATGAATTAATTAATTAAAATCAATTAAGTTTTCATATGAAATTATAAATAAAAAAGGCTTAAATATGTTTTTAGTCCCTCGAAAATTAGTGAATTTTGTGTTTAGTCCCTATAAAATTTTTCACCTAAATTTAGTCCCTCATTAATTTTTCGTTTCGATGTTTAATCCTCACCGTTAATTGAAACTGTTTAGTGATGATCTGGCACTGTTATAGGACGCTGACATGTTTATTCAGGCTTACATGGCTGCCACACTGGATTTTACTGAAATTATTTTGCCCCAATTTTTTTAATTCTTAATTCCAATATCAATATTTTAATATATAAAATAAGAAAAAAAATAAACCCCTCTTAATTTTTGTCTCGTATATATTATCCCTTAAAAAAATCACACTGATCGACTCACTCTCTAGGTTTGAGGAGATGAAAACTTAGGATTTTTTTAGGGGATGATATATAAGAGACTAAAAATTAAGAGAGATTTGTTTTTTGTTCTTATTTTAAATATTAAAATAATTAATATTGGAATTAAGAATTAAAAAAAATTGGGTCAAAATAATTTCAGCAAAATTCAGTGTGGCAGCCACATAAGCCTGGATAAACATGTCAATGTCTTGTAACAGTATCGGGTCATCACTTAACAGTGCCAATTAACAGCAAGGATTAAAAATCGAAACGGAAAATTAATGAGGGACTAAATTTTGGTGAAAAATTTTATAAGGACTAAATACAAAATTCGCTAATTTTCGAGGGACTAAAAACATATTTAAACCAATAAAAATACTGATTTTTGTAGTTGCGAATCTCTTGATGAGTTAGTATATATTTTAATTATTAGTTGATATTTTCACAGAAAAGTATTAGTACTACCATATTGAAGATAATGTATATAGCTAATTAAAACATAAAACAAATACCAAATAGTGGTTGGTCGCAGTGAAAGTGGACTATGACTCATGCAGACTTTACCTGCAAGGTCAGTGGTTCGAATCCTGGAGTCGCCACTCTGGGAGGGCTTTACCTAACCACCACCCCTGACCCGAGGGTTAAACCCACAGCTATACCCATGGGGATTCCCGATCAAAAACCAAAAAATAAAACATAAAACAAATTCCCCAAAAGTTCAAGCATATTCTTATAAACTAGGGGCCGTTCGGGATGGTTGTGAGTTTTCAGTTTTTGGTTTTTAAAGATTTTCAATCAAGTTTTTACAACTCAAAATCAAAAACTAAAAACTTGCTTTTGTGGTTTTCAAAACAAACATTTTGAAAACCATAAAAAGTGATTTTCAATTTTTGGTTTTGAGTTGTAAAAACTTGATTGAAAATTTTTAAAAACAAAAAACTGAAAACTTGCAAACACCCTGAATGACCTCTAAGAAAGTGAGTTGCACGACTTGACTAATTATATGGTTAGGTGTGTTAAAATCTAGTAGAAATTCAAGGTTCATATGCTATGGACATTGAGTTTATATATGATTGCTCAAGGATTATATTTCCCTAATAATAAACTTTCATTGATAAAAGTACAATATATTAATATTAAATATTTAGGAAGAATCGATTATGTTAGTTATAATATAAGAAACATTTTTGTTATAGTAAAAAATATTTTGAAAAGATTTTTTATTACATTTTTATAATAATTTATTTATAATTATAATTCCTTTTCCAAGACTCCTTAGTAGTTTATTAAGTAAGAGTATTTAAGTTTTCACACAATTCAAACAAAACTAACTATCTTAATTTTTTTTTCAATTGACATGTTTACCATAAACACAATTTGATTGATTATAAAATAATTACACATAAAATTGATAATTACTATATTTTTCTGTAAATAATTTAAACAGCCATATTATAATATAAATATAACAATTATGATATGTTTGGAGTATTATTTAAATTTTATTTTTTATTAAATTTACAAAACATGATTTGAAGTTTTTTTATTTATACTCAATTTATGATATTTGAAATGGTTTTTATTTAATTATTATATGAGTATAATATAATTTTCTAGTGTTTTTTTATACTTTTTATCTTATTCAAAGTATAAACATAATATAAATTTAAATAATAGATGAGATTATTTTTTTTGATTTCTTGTGAAATAAAAATTGTTTATAAGAGTAGGAAAATAGAAATGTTAGTTTGTTTTAGAAGTTGTTACATATGTAGGTTAAATTATAACTGAATTTAGAATTTTATATTAAATTTCCAATTATGCTATAATGGTTGAATAAGATTAAATATGTTAAATTAAATTTAATGTCTATAGTTCATAACAACATTAATAATAGCAATAATAAGAATACAAATGTAGTAAGGGAAGAATTTGTAAAATGCTGCGTCTTTTAAAATATCACATTATGTAACAATTTTGTAACATATTAATTGATTAATATTTGTTATTAATGTTGGAAGAGTATTGGTGTGCGCATTTGGAGATTTTGGATTGTCTAGAATGAGAGAACTAGAAGGAGAGACATGTCACATCATAGTATTTTTTACGTAACACAAATAAAGGTATGTGACAGTAATATGAATGACATGACAGCGTGTAATCTTGCGACTCAATTTTAATATATATAAAATAATAGATAGATAGTAGATTGCACAAGTACGTATGAAAGTATAGTAAAAATGGTATGTATGACATATATGTAGTATTAATGATTGGAGGTTAATTATTTATTTATTGATTTACATGTTACATACTTATCAATGTAAATAATGTAGTACAATATTCTTATCTAAAAAGATTTGAGAAACACACAAGGCATTGATCCCTTAAATAACATGTGTTAGTATAGATATAATAATGATGACCACAAATTTTAATGTAAGAGTTATTTTCACCTAGTTCTGAAATGAGATGAAGTTGAATCAATGTTATAAAACTCGGCCCGGTCACCGACTCGGTCCATGGTACTGAGTTAATGGGTCATTGGTCGAACCAGTGAGTCGCTGGTTGAACCGGTTGAACCGGGGTATATATAAAAATTAATAATTTCATACTTAAATATATAATATTTATACAAATATATGTGATTTTTTAATTATTTAGATATTTTGAATTTTGAGTTTGATATAAAAAATAGACCAATAATATAATTAAATATTATATGATATACACCATTCTTTTGAAACCTTTTATTAACTTTATATTTATAGCATTTTATATTAATCAATTAATGGATAAACATTTAATTTTAAAATATTACCATGTGAGAAAAAATAATATTAGATAAACTCATGAGAATATGAGTCTATTAATAAAAGTTGTAAAGACTAAAGACTCGATATTTACTCTGTACATTTCGTTCTGCAAGTGGCAAATAAGACGTAAAAGATAATAAATACAAATATCAGCATATAATGACTAAAGAAGATGTGTGGCGAAGTGGTTGACAACCGCTCAATGGAATCCTTGTTACGTGGGTTCGATTCTCTAGCGAAGCAATCAGAATTTTTTTTGAGTAAGGAAAAAGTGCACTGCAGGTTCGGATGTGACTTTGACCCGGACCGGTTCCACCGGTTTACGACAGGTTCAGGTGCAGGTTCAGGTGCAGGAACGGTCTGATAGCCTGACCGGACCGGGTATAGGTCCGATTTCCGGTTGAACCGGTCAAACCGGCCGGTCCGGTCCGGTTTGAATAACACTGAGTTAAATCATATGTTTTGCTTGAAATCTGCCATTTTTCAATCTATAAAAAGGGAGTTCATATGTTATAAAAGAATGAAAATTCAATAATTAATGAGGCTAAATCTTAGAGTAAACCACCACTTTAGTCCCTGAAAGTGTTCAGACCCGTCACTTCAGTCCATGAATGCCAAAAACCTAAAAAAAAGTCCCTGAAACTGTTCACCGTCGGTCAGTTTGACCCTTCTGTTAGTGAGAGTCACTTAACAGTAACAGAGATGCTGACGTGGCCTGTTAACTGCCAAGCTGGCACGCTGAGTTGGATCTGTACTTCCGTCAGACACCTTTAGGGACTATTCTGAAGACGTTTTACAACACAAAATTTCCCTCCACGATCATGACCCATTAGCTTCCTTTCTTTACAAGTCTCCAACTCCAACCTAGAAGCCCTTACCCAAAAGCCCTAAAGAAATCTGAGAGCAGTGAAGAGTGCGTTTAAAGATTTCTCCAAGGTTGTGCCGTTCCATCTCTATGTTTTGCTTGAAATCTGCCATTTTTCAATCTATAAAAAGGGAGTTCATATGTTATAAAAGAATGAAAATTCAATAATTAATGAGGCTAAATCTTAGAGTAAACCACCACTTTAGTCCCTGAAAGTGTTCAGACCCGTCACTTCAGTCCATGAATGCCAAAAACCTAAAAAAAAGTCCCTGAAACTGTTCACCGTCGGTCAGTTTGACCCTTCTGTTAGTGAGAGTCACTTAACAGTAACAGAGATGCTGACGTGGCCTGTTAACTGCCAAGCTGGCACGCTGAGTTGGATCTGTACTTCCGTCAGACACCTTTAGGGACTATTCTGAAGACGTTTTACAACACAAAATTTCCCTCCACGATCATGACCCATTAGCTTCCTTTCTTTACAAGTCTCCAACTCCAACCTAGAAGCTCTTACCCAAAAGCCCTAAAGAAATCTGAGAGCAGTGAAGAGTGCGTTTAAAGATTTCTCCAAGGTTGTGCCGTTCCATCTCTGCGACTCGGACGAACAAAGCTTCTCCCAGATTTGCCCTATTATCGTCTTCGAAGGTACGCGGGTGAAGGGTTTAGTTTTATTTTCATGCTCTGTTTTCCCTGTTTGATTATAATGCGGTTTTTTTGGGTTTTTTTTTTCTTGTTAGTTATGTAGTAAATATGATAAATGTTTTGGTGTTGGGGTTTTGTTGGGTTTTTTTTTCATAAATTTACACATTTGATTTGTGTGGTACATGTAGAATGGATTTCATTACACTGATTTTGCACCATGGAGGGAAGTTTCTGAGAAATGAACAAAGGGTCCTAGAATATGTGGGGGGTGAGGTAGATGTGTGGGATTATTTAGAGTGTGATATACTGAATAGGTTTGTGATCATTGATCTTTGCAAGTTACACAAGTACCATCACATTGAACATTGTTATTGGTTGTACCCTGAACGTGATTTGGATGGTGGTTTAAGTGAGATTAGGAAAGATCATGATTCAGATATAGTAGACATGTGTCTAGCTTCTAAACACAATAATGGGGAAATAGATGTCTTTTTTGAGCACCCAGTAATTCCAGATAACTGTGTTGTATTTTCTAAAGTGGTTATGGCTGAAAAAACTGGTGAAATGGCTGCTGAGATGGAAGATGTGAGTCATGTTGAGGTGGCTGGTGAGATGGAAGAGTATAGGCCTGATGATGTTGTAGTTGAAGAAGCTTTAGAAGAGGGTATTGTATCTGACATTGGTAGTGATAGTTATGAGAGTGCAGAGGATAGTTTATACAGACCAAGTCCAATAGTGAGTGAGGGTGATGAAGAAGATTCTCCTGTAGTTGCTGAGATCAGGAGTAAGAAGAAAAATGATGTTGCTGCAAGAAGCACTGATAAGGGGAAGAATGTGGTTGCTGATAGTTCCAACAAGAAAGGGAAGAATGTGGTTGCTGATAGTTCCAACAAGAAAGGGAAGAATGTGGTTGATGATAGTTCCAAGAGGAAAGGGAAGAATGTGGTTGATGATAGTTCGAAGAGGAAAGGGAAGAATGTGGATGCTGTAACTTCTAGCAGAAAAGGGAAGAAGAAAGTTGTTGACAGTTCTAAAAGGAGAAGAGCTGTGACCAGTGAAGAAAGCAGTGAAGATGATGGTGAAGGTAATCATCCTCCTTCAGTTGGGGTGGGTCATAGGCAATCATATGCACCAAATTTGAATGATGGGGGTGGACAGGGAGAGGCTGACAGTGATGGTGGGAATAGCTACCATTCTGAGGATTTAAGATCTCCTATCAGCAGTGAAGATGAGAATGGGGGTGGAAAAAGGCCTTTGTATCCTCAATTTGATGATGGTGCATCTTTTGGCCAAGTAAAGCTTGAAGTTGGCATGGAATTCAACACTATTCAACTATTTAAAACAGCTGTAAAGGACTACACTATCTTCTATGGCAGAGAATTGAAATGGGTTAAAAATGAAAAAGAAAGGGCAAGGGCTAAGTGTAAAAACAAGGAATGTGGATGGGAGATATTCTGTAGCAGAAGCTCACTGAATGGAATTTTCCAAATTAAAACATTTGTTGAAGAACACAGTTGTTGCAGAGGTTTCAGAAATTCTCAAGCAAGTTGTAAATGGGTGTCTGCCAAGTTAGTACAGAAGCTCAGAACCCAACCCTCACTTACTCACACTGAGGCTTTTGATCATATGAGAAGGGAGTTTGGTGTATATTTGGATGACACAAAGATCTTTAGGTCACTGAAGAATGCCAGAAAAATGGTCGAAGGTGGTGAGAAAGAACAATATGGCAAGTTATGGGACTATGCACATGAACTTCTTAGAAGCAACCCTGGAAGTACTGTAAAGATGGATGTCATTCCTATCCCCAACTCTCAACCACAGTTTGAGAGACTGTATGTGTGCCTAGAAGGGTGTAAGAAGGGCTTTTTGGCAGGATGCAGACCATTTATTGGTCTTGATGGATGCTTCTTAAAGGGTTACTTTGGGGGACAACTACTTTCTGCTGTAGGCCAAGATGCTAATAATCATATCTTTGTCATAGCATATGCCATAGTAGATGTGGAGAACAAGGAAAACTGGAAGTGGTTTTTGACATTGCTTCAACATGACTTGGGTGACTACATACAACACAAATGGAACTTCATGTCTGATATGCAGAAGGTATGTGAACTTCAATCTGTTTTAATTTAGTGGTAGTTATGCACTAGTTTAGCACTGTCCTAGGTGCCTGCAGGGACTAATTTGACATTAAGTGAGTACTTGCAGGGACTAATGTGACAATAAGTGACTACTTACAGGGACTAATATGATTTGTTATTTTATATGTGTAGGGACTCATACCTGCTATGCAGGAGGTTATGCCAGGCGTGGCCCACAGATTCTGTGCAATGCACATGTGGAGAAACTTCACCAAGCAGTTTAAAGACAAAGAGTTGAGAACAGTTGTTTGGGAGTGTTCTAGAGCAACAACACCAGCCCAAT
The DNA here is from genome assembly GCA_026901365.1 of Sesbania bispinosa. Taxonomy (NCBI): domain Eukaryota; kingdom Viridiplantae; phylum Streptophyta; class Magnoliopsida; order Fabales; family Fabaceae; genus Sesbania; species Sesbania bispinosa. The sequence continues at coordinate 139,359 of QLOH01001074.1, forward strand.
TTAATGCAACTATGGAGAGGGTGAAGAGAATAAGTGAAAAGGCTTGGGCCTATCTGGACAAATGGCCTAAGGAGGCATGGACAAAGGCACATTTCAGTGAAGATTCTAAGGTTGACAGCATAACCAATAACAATTGTGAGGTTTTTAACTCCAAAATACTGAAATATAGAGGGAAGCCTATCCTGACAATGGCAGAGGAGGTAAGATGCTATGTGATGAAAACCATGGCTGCAAACAAGCTTAAATTGGCTGGGCACATAGGTGCATTAACACCTATGCAACAAAGCAGACTTGATAAAGAGAAAATTGCAAGTAATGGATGGACACCAATTTGGTCAGGAGATGGAGATGGGCTGAGGTATGAAGTGCAATCTTTTTATGCCAAAGTGGATGTCAACCTCTCCACCCATACATGCACTTGTAGATCCTGGCAATTGACAGGTAATTTCAAAACACCTAATTCTAATTTTGAATAGTTCATCATTTTTTATTTATAAACATTGTTTTAATATTCATTTGCAATTAGGGATGCCATGTTGCCATGCCATTGCAGCCATTGCTTGTTTAAATCAAAAGCCTGAAGACTATTGTCATGGTTGGCTGACTATGGGGTCTTACAATGCCACTTATCAGTACTTTGTACAACCCACCCAGGGGGAGATATTCTGGGAGAAGACAAATTATGATAAGCCTGCACCACCACCCATCAAGAGAGCTGGAGGCAGGCCCAAAAAAGCTAGAAGAAAGGATGCAAATGAGGGCTCAGTCCAAAACAACAGATTGAAAAGATCATACCCAGAGTGCATTTGTTCAAGATGTGGTCATCCAAATCACAACATTAGAAATTGCATGAATTATGGGGTGCCACCAAAGCCAAGGGGTTGGAAACCAGTGGAGACAACTGAAGTGCCTGCTGCTGATGGAACTACAACCCCTGTCAACCCAACAACAACAACAGAAAATGCCAATGAAACTCAGAGTGAGATTGATTTATCTCAATCTCAACCATTAAGTCAACCATCTCAACCCCAACCTGTGCACACCAATCAGGTAATCATAACCAAACACTCAAACATTTGAAATCTGGGTTGGTTGTATTCTAACACAATTAAGCTTTGATTAATCTTGTAGGGGTTGCCACCTACACCAAACCAACATGTAGTATCTGCTCAACCAACTCAGACAACTAGGGTGGTAAGTAGCTTGTCATTATCATCTAGCACTACCCTTAATTTTTTACAGCAGCAACAATCCTTCATAACTGTAATAACATCTCTTCTCTCATTTTAGGCACCAATGACCCAAGTGCGCCCTAACACTCCTTTTAGACAACCTGGGTTGATTCATACTGCTGCTGCTAGGCCTACCTACACAGGAAGTACAAGGAGAAAGTTGCCAACAAGAGGAGGAGGATTATCAATTAGGCCACATGTTGGGGGACCTAGACAAAATGCATCATCAAGCCCAACTACTGCTGCCAATCAGACCTCTGCTGCAGGCGCCTTTGTGGGAGGAAATCCATCAACAAGACCAACTATTATCAGCCCAACCTCTGTTGCAGGCCCATACCTTGGACCAAGTTCATCATCAAGGCCAACTACTATCAGCCCATCTGCTGTGGCAGGCCCATTCCAGGGAGCAAATGCATCAGGCCCATCCTCTACTGCTGGACCATTTCAAGGAGCAAGTGCTTCAACATGTACCAGATTCATGCAGTTCATGCCCACACCTGGATTTCGTCCTCCTCCACCAAAAAAGCCTTGAAGAATATGTTAGGCCTTATGTTAGGAATTTAGTTAGGCATTTTAGGAATCCAATTTAGTTAGGCAGTTTGGATTTTAAATTCAGTGAGACTTTTTGCAATGACTACAGTCAAGATCACTCTGTTTTGATGAATGTTATGCACAACAACATTCAGTTTCAGCCATGTACCAGGCCTTACTTACAGGCTATATTTTGTTATGATTTAACTGCTATATATGACAGATCCAAGTACATTTATTGGTCCCTTTATCTTACATTCTTAATTGCATATTTTACATTATGTTGACCACATGTTCAGTTTAATTTAAATTTTCATTCTACACAAACATTAAAATGTTTTGTTAACTGTAAAACAGATATTTAATATTGTAGAACAAAGTGTGCATTCATAATGTAATTCCATTAAAGGTCAATACAAATACCCAAAATAAAAGTGCACTAAGTGCCTAAACCCTAATCCAAAATACCAGCAAAGTGCACTAAGTGCCTAAACCCTAATCCAAAATACTGCCACAATCACTAACACCAGCAAACAGATACACAATACAGTCACTAAATATTTCAAGCCCCTAATTTCACTATGCATTCCTTCAAGCTGAGAGCTTATGCGAATCCTCCACAATTCTTCAATCTCCTTTCCATCATCAGCAACATCTTCAAATTCTTCATCTACCCATGCAAAAAACTTGCAGTTTAATTCATCATCCTAACCAAAAAAACCATGTCTGTAATTTAGAAAACAAACAATGCATAGCATCAATGGACAATGCAATGCAGAAACAATGCAATGCAATGCAGTGCAATTACCTTCGGTAAAGGGCACGAGTAGAACTGTCTCCCTGGGTTGCGCGCTGTATTCGACACACGAACAATGGCTCTTCTACCACAATGGCAACGGAGGGCCTTCAATCCTGGAATCTCTGTCGCATTTCCCCTTGTAGATGTAGACGAGCTCCATGTAGGGGTGGTGGTGGTGGCTCTTCTTTGATGAAATTGCCGATCTGATGAAGCACTACCCTTCATTTGCATGTTACTGTGATTAGGGTTCTTAAAAATCCCCAATTCTGAAAAACCTAATTTCTGGGGAGGAAGATAAAATACAGGGAAAACGTCTTCAGATTAGTCCCTGAAGGTGTCTGACGGAAGTACAGATCCAACTCAGCGTGCCAGCTTGGCAGTTAACAGGCCACGTCAGCATCTCTATTACTGTTAAGTGACTCTCACTAACATAAGGGCCAAACTGACCGACGGTGAACAGTTTCAGGGACTTTTTTTTAGGTTTTTGGCATTCAGGGACTGAAGTGACGGGTCTGAACACTTTCAGGGACTAAAGTGGTGGTTTACTCTAAATCTTATTATCATTGATGAAGTGTTATAATAAGTTGCACTTTCATGATAAGTTTGCATTTGCTACCAAATAAAATTATTATGATATAGTTAAAAGGTTTATTTTGATTAGATTTATAATATACAATGGAAAGATATTCATTGGACCGATACCTTACCCATAAAAGGATCAATATCCAATATAATGTTGTCAACTTTCATCAATTTAATATCGTATAAGAATTCCCGTAAAAAAAAAATATCGTATAAGAATAAAATATAATGATGCAACTATAATGAGGAAAGAAAAAAAACACCAAAAAGCATAAGCTTGCACATTTTAGTAATGAATAAGCAATTTATATTTGTGCCAATACTTACTTATCTGAATTCCAAATTAAACTAAAAAAGTTGAATTATCAAAATAAAAGAACATATATTATATTATTGAAATAAAAACAAAGAAATATGTTTTGAAATCCATACTTTAATGATGACTTTGCATGAGCTTACAATATATTGTGGTTTTATTTTTATTTATATCCAATAAAAATTGCACATTTTCTTATAACAAATATGAAGTAAACAATATATAGAGATTTGTGTGAATGTTTCTAGACGAAGGCTCTGAAAAAATATAAAAAATATATGTCTAAAACAATAGATTTATTTTCAATTATGAGTTTTAAGGTCTATTATTAAAAAAATTTGAATTAAATGTTGCAATTTTTACTCATAAATATAAAAATAAAAAGTGTCAATTTTAATAAAATTATTTAAATTAACATAATTTTATTAAAAAAATTAAAATCCGTAAAATAGTAATAACATCGTTAAACATGATTTTAGTCTCTATAAAGTTAACAAATTTTTTTTTTCAACGACATGTATTTTCCACGAGAGATAATCCTGATCGAGTCCGGAACATTTACAGCATGGTTAGGCTAGCTTTCACACTATAGAGTCTTTATTTTTATTTCTTGAGTCATGTATTCTTAAATATCCTCACTTATATTGTATAATTTGAAAACTCTCTTTGTAGACAAATTTGAAATTTAAGTGTACTTGTTGAACTAAATTTTTTTTCAAGTACCTTAAATATTTTATTCTCCCAAAATGAACATGTAGAAGGAAAGTGCTCTAGTTGAATAAATTATTGCAAGTGTTCCAATTACTTCACTTTTTAAAAAATGATCAATATGTAAATTGGTTTTTTTTTAAAAAAAAAACTCACTCTTTCCTTAAAGTTGTAATAGATTTACGTAAAGTTAAGAGTAAAACATCAAAATGGTCCCTGAAAGATATGGGGTCGGTCAAGTTGGTCCCTAAAAGAAACGAAATTGCAAAATAGTCCCTGACAGATACAAACGTTTATCAAGTTAGTCCTTCGTTAAACTTCCGTCAGTTTAATTTAACGGAAGTGCTGATGTGGCAAGTTATCTGCCCAGTTAGCTTAAAAGATTCAAATTATTCAAAATGGTCCCTCTGTGTTCATGGGCTGATGTGGAGAAAAAGATCAAAACTCCTTCAAAATAGTCCCTAGTATACATACGTTAATATAAGGGACCAAATTGAAGACCTGGGTAGTCTCCTTCCCCAACGGCTCTTTCCACCATTGTCTTCTTCCCAACCTCATTTGAAGAAACCCTAGAAATTTGTCGCGGTAGTGTGTGTCGTGATGGGAGGTGAAACCAAAATTCCCCAATGGGGAATGAAGGCACCTCACATGCGTCAATGGGTTACAATGTCCGATTCTTCCATTGTGGAATGAAGGCTACGGTTAAGACCTCTAAAACTCAGAAAAATCCAGGGAGGGTATTTTATACCTGTCCTCTACCGAGGGTAACTACACCATTTGGGTTTGGGATTTTTTTCTTCACTTATATCCTATGCCTTGCTCACACTCTGTTTTTTTTTTTTTTTTTTGTATTTTTTACAGGATGACTCTCTAAATTGTAACTATTTTTGTTGGATTGATGATGTGGTGGAGGAGTCTGCAGAATGTGACCGTGACATGGATGCTTGGATGAAGAATGAACTAATTATGAAGATTGTTGGGTTATTGAATGAAGTTAGGAATATAAGAAATTGTGTTATAGGAATGGGATGTTTGTTGGTTATAATTATGTTGTTGTTGATTTTTTTTGTTTCAGTGAGTAGTGTAGGGTTCAGAGCATTTATGTACAACCAAGTTATGGTGTCTATCAACATTGTAAGATTAGTCTATTCTGTAATGAATTAATTTAATTTGCTTGAGCAAAGGGATCAAATTGTGAGTTTTTGAAGATGGTTTAATTTTTTCATTCATTGAATTCCTTCTGTATGCATAAAAGTCAGTAGCTAGTTTAACAAACCACACATTTGAAGATTAACAAACCACACAATTGAAGAAACATAAGCATAAAGGATACAAAATATGACCTTTTATCCATGTTTTGAATTTAAACAAACCACATTGTCTAAATAATAAAAAAGCACTTATAAGTGCTACATTGTCTTAACAACAATACCACACTAGGGACTAGTTTAACAAAACACAGCAACAAAAAAAGGCACTTATAAGTGCTACATTGTCTAAACAACAATACCACACAACCTAATAATCCAAAATGAAACAAATTAAAATGTCTTCAGCCAAATAAGTATCCTCATTTAGGTGGTTGTGGCCCTTTGGGTGATGGCCCTCTTGGTGTAGGTCTTGGTGGTGCGTGTCCCCTTGGTGTAGGTCCTGCTGGTGATGGTCCTCTTGCTGCATGTCCTCGTGGTGAAGGCCCTCTTGGTGTAGGGATGAATTTCATAAATCGTTCTCTAGTCCCTTGACTTGCTGCTTGGATTGTATCAGCTGATGGTTGAAGAGGTAGGTGGGGTCTTGGTGAATTGTTGTGTGCAGGCATTGGGGGGTACATTAAATGATGCAGGAGGAGGTCTCATAGTAGCCATCTTATGCCTTAAACTGCCAGGGAGTAGACCTGGAGGCCTATATGGTGGGTTTTTGAAGTTGTTGCCTCTGATGGGTGGTATGCTATTTGCGGTCCCCCTAATGGTGTCTGCAGTTCCAGATATCTACAATTTAAATGACAAATTTTAACATAAATTAATTATAGTAGAAAAGTATAATTACAAATTAAATTTGAGATAAAAAATACTTACAAGCGTTACTTGAGTGGCAGGATTTTCCACAGGGCTACTTGGAATTGTTGGCTGCTCAACTTGAGGTGTGGTAGACCCTGCAGAATTTTCCATAGTGCTTGCTTGGTCCTGGATAAATAGGATTATGGTTAAGTGCTCATCATCATACATATATGTAAATAAAATAGCTAAAAATTCTCATAAAATAAAATACATTGGAGGGCTGAGATTGTGGTGGATCAGAAGTAGGAACCCCTTGACTGAGATCCACTTCATCTTGCCCAGTTTGTTGGTCATCAGTAGCTGGTGGAACCTAGTTTTTCGGTTTCTGAGGTACTCCAATATTAGTACAGGTTCTGGTATTATGATTATTCAGCCCACATCTTGAACAGATCACATCAGCATATGTCCTCTTTAACTTGTTGCCACTGACGGGTTCTTCATTGCCATCTTTTCTCCTCTGTTTTTTAGGGCTTCCAGCTGACCTCTTAATAATAGGTGGAACAGGTGGATCATAATTAGTTTTTTCCCAAAATTGCTGGCTTTGTGTTGGCTGCACAAAGTGCTGGTATGTAGCATTATATGCTCCCATGGTGAGCCAGGCATGACAATATTCTTCTGGTCTATGATTTTTGTATGCAATTGCTGCAATTGCATGAAGGCATGGCATTCCAGTAAGTTGCCAAAACCTGCAAGTGCATGTATGCTTGCTCAGATCTACATCAACCCTTCCTTGAAATGACTGGACCTCATATCTTGATCCTTCACTGTCACCAGACCAAATTGGTGTCCACATGTTGCTTTCCTTTTTTTTCCTTGTCAAGCCTGCTTTGCTGCATAGGGGGCAATCTTCCAATGTATCCTGCTAGCTTCATTTTGTGACTTGCCATTGTCTTCATTATATAACACCTCACCTCCTCTACCATAGTTAAAATAGGCTTCCCCCTAAACTTTAAGATTTTGGCATTAAAAACCTCACAGTTATTGTTTGTAATGTTGTCAATCTTTGGCCACTCACTGAAAAATGCCTTGGTCCAAGACTGTGGAGGAAATTTGTTGAGGTAGGCCCATGCCTTGTCATTCTTCACCTTAAGACTCTCCATGTTTGCATTAAACTGAGGTACAGTAGTTGATTTTGCACATTGCCACACAATTCCTCTCATGTCCAAATCCTTCCATTGCTTAGTAAAATTCTTCCACAAATGCATTGCACAAAATCTGTGAGGCACACCAGGCATCACTTCTTGCATTGCTGGGATAAGTCCCTGTATCAAAACCAGAAATTGGGTTAGGCATGAATTCATAATAACATCAGAAAAGTCCTTCAGAAATTTCATTAATCTTCAATATAGTCCCTGAAAGATATCATTAAACTTCAATATAGTCCCTGACAGATTTATTTAAACTTCAAGCAGATACTTTAAAAAATTAAAAACTCACTTTCTGCATGTCTGACATGGAGTTCCAGCCATGTTGTTGATAGTCACCTATGTCCTGGTGCAAAAGAGTGAGAAACCACTTCCAATTATCCTTATTCTCCACATCCACTATTGCATATGCTAAAGGAAAAATGTGATTGTTTGCATCTTGTGCAACTACAGCCAAAATTTGCCCACCAAAGTACCCTTTGAGAAAAGAACCATCTAGCCCAATGAAAGGTCTGCAACCACCTAGGAACCCCCCTCTTACATCCCTCTAGGCAGACATAGAATCTCTGAAACTATGGTGGTTTTTCAGGCATGGGAATGACATCCATTTTAACATTAGATCCAGGATTGCTTCTCATCAACTCTTGAGCATAATCCCATAATCTGGCATATTGTGCAACTTCATCACCCTCCACCAACTTCCTAGCTTGTCTCATGCTTCTGAATATTTTCGAATCATTTAAGTGAACACCAAATTCTCTCTTCATATGGTCAAATGCCTCCAAATGTGTCAGTGTGGGTTGTGTCCTCAACTTCCCCTACAATTTTTTCATTACCCACTTTGTGTTGGCAGCATTGTTCTTGAACCCCCTTGCACAAGTATGCTCTTGGATGAATGTCTTTACTTGATAGCTTTTAGTGACACTACTAAAAGCACAAAAAATTGTCCAAGGACACTCTTTAACCTCGCATTTTCCCCTAGCCCTCACCTTATCATTTTTCACCCATTTGATCTCCCTGCCTAGGTGAATGGTGTAGTCCCTCACAGCTTTTTTGAATTTGTCCAATGTTGCAAACTCCATGCCTATCTCCAAGTTGACATGCCCAAACCCAGCTCCCTCATTAAATTGTGGATACACAGGCCTAATTACTTCTGGAAACTCATCCTCAGAAGAAACAGGTGTTATCAACTCCTCAGAGTGATAACTATTTCTATCTTCATCACTTGTCAATTCCTCAAGATGAGGTCCAACCACAGGTCCAGTTGGCATTTCCTGATTGTAAGTCTCCCTATGCCCAACATTACCCCCATTAGTAACCTCTTCTTCTTCTTCTTCAGAAATGTCATCACCCTCACTGTTTTCATCTAATATTGGGGCTGAAGTTCCAGAATTTTCCCCTGTCTTCCTGCTATCGCTAACTGCTACTCCCTTCCCCTTGTCATTTTTTGATGTTCCCATTCTTCTCTTACCACAAATATTACCCACACCCTCATCTACCTCATCTCCTTCACTGACATATGGAGATGGTCTATATGCACTATCATCAGCACTTTCATAGTCATCACTGAAATCTATCACAGGGGAAGGGACAGGTGTGTGCACTGGTGAAGGGACAGGTGTGTGTTCTGGTGAAGCCATAGGTGTGGGTACAGTGGAAGCCATTGGTGTAGGCACAGGAGAAGAATTGGTTGTAAGCATAGGTGAATCCATAGATGTATGTAAAGGCTCTTCCAAGATAATGAAAGGAAGATCAACAGGATGTATGAAAAAAATTTCAATCTCCCCCTGGTTTTCCCTCCCTACTTTACACATCTCCACCACATGTGCATCCTTCTCCTATTCTCTCAACCCAAGATCTAAGTCCCTACCAGGTTTCAACCAATAAATCTTTTCAAACCTACGATAATAATGTTCCTAGCATAATGTCTGTACAGTGAATATATTTATTGTATCCAGCTGTAAACCTTCCCACACACAAAATTCTCCCCCAACATACTGTAAAACTCCTTTTTCTCGTACTAATGATCCTCTTTGATGAAGAATAAGTGTTATTCTTTCATGATCCATCTGAAATAAGGAGCAAAACAATGTTGCATGTTTGTCAGATTCCATGCAGATTTTACAATGACACAGTAACCGCAATCTAACAAACAAAGGGGACCACAACAATATGCACATTTTATATAATTTCTATACTGAAGGGACCACACTAGGGTTGCAAATGTCAGCCAGCAAATGTCCCACTACCAAGAATAAAGAAACAACTATAATAAAGAAAACCCTTAAACCAAAACAACACCTAAACTAAACAAATATTGAAAACCCTTCTACTAAACCAACACTCAATACATTTTCACCGTAACAAGCCATTCTTTTGTCAAATATGATAATAACAATAGGCAAAAATTTCAGAAAAACAGTGGAGCAACATGCATCCAACACAACCGAAGCATGAAGAAAAAATTATGAACAAAAAAAAACAGAGGTAACCCTCAAATCGTACCTCCAATGTTGATTTTTTGGGTTGCTACTACTTCACTGTCGATTCAACTCAAGAGTGCTTCGTCCTTTCCACCACAAAACCAAACCCTAGGTTACTTCAATGTGGAATGTTAGATTGCAGAAAAAAGTTTCCCTTTTTCCCTCTCACAGGTCGTTACTTCCTCTACAAGTTGATACAAGTTGGCGGGGAATAGGTTTTTGACGTTTCAGTATACCAGGGACTATTTTGAAGGAGTTTTGATCTTTTTCTCCACATCAGCCCATGAACACAAATGGACCATTTTGAATAATTTGAATCTTTTAAGGTGACTGGGCATATAACTTGCCACATCAGCACTTCCGTTAAATTAAACTGACGGAAGTTTAACGAAGGACTAACTTGATTGACGTTTGTATCTGTCAGGGACTATTTTGCAATTTCGTTTCTTTCAGGGACCAACTTGACCGACCTCATATCTTTTAGGGACCATTTTGATGTTTTACTCTAAAGTTAAAGTAACATCTACATGGCTGTTACAAATAAGCTAACTTCTACAATTGTAGCAAAAATATTGGGAATTTATTTTTTTCAAAAAAAAAAAGAAAAACAATGTCACAATGAAGGCGATCAACTGCAACAAACACTGATAAATCTAAATATACGAAATGGATAATGCTTCTATAAATATTTTTCAGAATAGAAGGTTTACGAAGTCTCAAAATTGGAGGCTCTTGCCCTTGCAAAGATCACCATCAGCCTTGAAATCCTTAAACAGCAGTCTCTCTTGTCGACTCTCATGACAAGGCATCAGCCTTCCTCTAACACGTCTAAGGGAGAAAAAGAAGGTAAGAAAACCACACCAGTTTAAACGTGTTCTCTACAAACACTCAAGCAGAATCATTTATTTACCGAGTAAACTAGTAAATTGGTCCCTGACACTGCGGGGACCATGCAGTTTCATTCCTGACTTTGCTAAAATAGAACTTTAGTCCGTACTTTGTTAAAGACACATGCACTTTAGTCCTTATTTCACTAAAAAAACATGCACTTTAGAGACTAAAAGTGCATGTGTTTTTTATAAGTACAGATTAAAGTGCTATTTTAGCAAAATCAGGGACGAAACTGCATGATCCCCGCAAAGTCAAGGACCGATTTGCTAGTTTACTCTTTATTTATCTTCATGATAAGTTTAAGAGTGTGTTTGGCTTGCCATTTCAGCTAGCTGAAAGTTAAAAATAGTAGCTGAAACCATTTCAGCAGTGTTTGGGAAGGTACCTTTTTTGGGTAGCTACAAACTTTTATGAAAAAGCTACTTGGGGTAGCTTTTTTAAAAAAGCTCAAATTTTCAGCCACTAACCGAAAATTAATTACAAGTTTAGCCCCTCAACCACCCCCACTTATCATTATTTAATAATTAATGTTGTCCTTAAATGTCATTTTACCATTTTTAACTAGTTTTACCAAACACATTCAATAGTTTTTCAGCTTTCAGCTAGCTTTAAACTTTCAGCAAGTTTTTCAGCTTTCAGCTAACTTTAAGCTTTCAGCTAGCTTTACCCGACACACTCTAATAGTTAAAATACATCCATACAAACATCAACACAAAAACGTGTACACAACCAACTGGCGCAAGCACAACATATGCCAAGGTGAATAGCTCTCCTTTTAAAGAAGACAAGGCAGATTACCTACTCAGTCTTCAAACTTCATTTTCTTTGGAGCAGACTGGATGCTACCCATCTGCAACAGCAATTAAACATAACGTGAGAGCAATATTCAAGATGTGGATTTCAATTTTTAAAAAAACATCTACGCAACCACTGATTGATAAAGGCAAAACGCTCACAATCTCAGGGCATTCATAATCAATGCCAGTAGCCTCTATCCTTTTACGTCGTTTTTTGTCACGTTTCAGAATCTTTTCCGCCAACTTATTGTGCTCTTCCAATGTTCTTTCCTGAAATGACAACACCAATAAATATAAAACTTTTTTATCCTGAGAATCAGACTGACAAAATCTAAAAGACATACTTCCTTCTTCATCAAACTAGATACCTTGTCATGTTGCTCTCGTTGAGTTTGGATGGAGTCCAATGGCTTGTGACGGTAATTGAATCCTCTCCATCTATAAAGAAAAATCCCACATCTTTATGTAATCCTCTTGATGATATTTAGGATAATAAACTAAGAGTCAGTTTGAATAAACTTCTCAACAAACACTTATAGAAAGAAAATAAATTGAATCAAGAAAGTAAAATGAATTTAATTTCTCTCATAAGTTAAAACTAGTCTTTAAACCTCAATTTTTTAGAATCTCTTTTATTTAACTTTTCCATAAACCTTTTACAATACTTTTTTTTATAAGTTCAGACATCTCTGTTGTAAATTCCTATAAGCTAGAAGCATTCAAACTGGGCCTAATTCTTTTAGTTTTACCTTAGTCAAGACATTTAATATGTCATTAGTTCATTCTAATGTGACGGTGTGACCAGGTATGCCATTTTACAGGCTTTGGTAGAAAGAGAAGGAGAGAAAGACGCTCCGCTCCGCAGTTCTGCTTTTGTTTTTTCAGGCATGTGGGAGTGGGATATTTGGTTAAAAGGCAATGATAGAAATTTTAGGCAGTTGCTCCTACCAGTACATTTTGGGAAATGATAGTTTTCCTAGCTACTATTTGAGTTAAAACTCATGGTATCTTTTCAAGAGGTCTCTATTTTTTTTAGAGTAGAGGGAGTCAGAAAAATCATCTAGATAGGCCTGCCTGCAATCAATCTTTTACAAAAGTGTAACCAAACTAACAGGCCAGCAAAGTGATTAAAACTACTGCCCGTTTGGTTAACAATTGAGTAGAATTGATTCTAGAATCAATGGTTGAAAATGAATGATGCACGCTTTACGAACCATAATAAATGGAAGTGATTTAAAATCAATTATGTGAAATTGATTATGCTCTGTTAGGAATTTAAACGAAACATGCACTTATCAATATCCAGAGGGATTGGAAAACTTGTGTGCTGATTTCTTTTTCTTTTTCTAGTGAATTCCAATTCACCCCCCACCCCCCTTATTGGAATTATTAATGCTCTGGTAGTGTTTTTTTTTTCTCTTAACAACTGTCCTTTTTACAGAAAAGAAATGAAAATAGAAAAATAACAGTCTAACATTAAGAAAACACGTGATGAAACATTGGAAGAAAACATATATGGAAAAAGAATTAAGTAATAACTTACAAATTTGGATGAACATGCTCCGGAGGTATCACATGAACCTGGAGAAGGTGCTCAAAAAGCAGATAATTGTGCATACTATCAGCTACAACTTTTGCAACCTACAAAGCAAGGAAATATTAGCACATAAAAATAGGAGCTTATAACAAAGATAATAGCCACAAGTCACAACATAGCAATCAGTCAGATAAAACCATTACTACCTCGGGATATTCAAATTCTATGAACCCAAAATGTATTGATTTCCCAGTCTGTTAAATATCAAGAAATAGGTATGATTAATATCAATCAACTAAAAGCAATATCAATTATCACTGATAAAGATAATTAAACAACAAAAAGAATATTGCTGAATCCATGCATTTAACTGAAACAAGCAAAATGATGGCTCAAGAGCCAAACATCCTTCCAAAAGTCCAGTCAATAAGTACTAAAGGCAAGGGGAATTGAGAACTATTAACCTCATGCTTGAACACTGTTCAATTTGAAATAATGATTTTTTTTAATATTAAGAAATACACACACAAACAAGAATGTAACATTCTACAAAAGTAATTAGCGAATTTATAATTACCCACAGTTAACCACGTAAGAGTGAGTAAACAGATATAAAGGAACCAAATTTAGGAACCTAACCCTTTTATTTCTCGCAATTCTCAATCTCTTGATGGTTCCGAATTGTCCGAAATAACCTACAAATGGAAATTATAAACACGTGTATAATCCCAGGTAAATAGTTTAAAAATTGGAGAAGCAATAAACCAAGGTGCACCTTCCATCTCCTTCTCATAGAACCCATGTGGAATCCGACCAACATACAAGACCGTGGTAGTATTCTCCGCTGGTTTCTGATCGGGAAGTTTGCGAGCAGGACCACCTTCCAAGGGCTTCAGCAATTGAGAAAAGAAATTAAGCAAAAAAAAAAAAAAACTACTGACCAAACAAAGGAAGAAAAGTGCTAGCAACACACTCTTTAGCACACTCTTTCCAATACACTCCATGTGATTGATTAAAAGTCACATGGGTCTCACCACATTAGGAGTGGGACCCACATAATTTGGTGGGACCCATGTGAATTTTAACCAATCACATGGAGTGTATTGGAAAGAGTGTGCTAAAGAGTGTGTTGGTAGCACTCCTCAACAAAGGAAATTAAATACATTCACATACCAAAAAATCAACACCCTCAGATGGCTTATTAGCAGTAGCCCTTTTCAAACTCTTCTTCGTAGCTTTCTTTGCCTCAGTCCCCATCTCACTATCCAAACTCTAAAATGTATAACTTTCACTTTCACAATGTTGGCAAAAACTAAATATCACAGAAGCCGCCAACTGAAAACTGTGTAAAAGAAGAGGGGAGTAATCAAAATGAGGAAAGAGACATTGTTTCGGACGTTACTGTTGATTTATTTTAATTTCGGGAGACAGAGCCGTAGGAATGCAATGTTGTTGTTTTTTTTTTGTCAAAATGCGATGCTGTGTTGAATCACTCTAATTGTGTATGGAAAAATCCTATACCTACTATTGGCAAAGTGGGCGGGCCAATTAGTATAATATTCGTCTCCACCCACTTAATAAATATGCGGATACCCATTGCGGGTATATCAACGATATCTGCGGGTGCGGATTTTTTTACCATCCCTAGCCTAACCTGCCAAAAATAGCAGGGTGAGTTACGTCCCTCCAGCCCACCAACTCACTTAGTCCGTTCATCCAGCTCGCCAACTCGGCGGGCCAATAGATAGGCCAAGACAGGCGAGCCATCGGGTTGAGCTATTGGGCTGGCCCACCAAATTTAATAATTTTTTGAGATTTTATTATCTATATTTAGTATTTAATTTTAATTATATCATAAAAATTGAGGTAAATAGTTATGTAAAGAAAAAAAATTAATTTTATTACATTTCAAATTTATTTTTATTTTTTATAATTTTTTGGGTGGGTCAGGCAGGTCGGCTCGCCATCCCACCTTAAAACGAGGTGGGCTGTATATGTTGGTCCACTTTGTCTAGCGGGCCAACCCGCCTTCCCTGCCTAGTTTTAAGGCGGGTCGGGACCGGGACTGACCGACCCACTTTTTCATCCCTATCTATACCTTTGTGTTTGTGAGTTTGAAGGAAAGGGAGTAGAGGAGAGACTAATTTAATTACACTCACAAATACAAGGGAGAGAATGATTTCCTATAAACCTTTCCCTTTATTCTTTAAGGATGTGTTTGGTAAAACTACCTGAAAAGCTACCTCAAAGCTCAGAAGTTAGCTGAAAGCTGAAAAAACTAGCTGATTTGATTGAAGATATTTGGTAAAACTAACTTAAAATGGTGAAATGACATACAATGATATAATTGATTATTAAATAACTATGAGTAGAGGTGGATGAGGGATAAATTTGTAATAACCTTTCAGCTAGTAGCTGAAAATGGGAGTTTTTTTAAAAAAAATTACCTCAAGTAACTTTTCAAGAAAAATTAGTAGTTACCTAAAAAAGTTACCTTACCAAACAACACTGATAAAAGGGTTTCAACTACTAATTTTAGTTTTCATCTAGCTGAAATACTTTACTAAACACACTTTAAAAACTTGGACAAACAAGACGATATTGGTATCCTTGGGAATGACATTAAAACACACAATGTCATGTTTGTTGCCTCTAAAATTAATGAGTTTTGTTTTAGGTCTCATAAAATTTATTTTAATAAAAATGTCCCCCCAATTATTTTTTTCAAATAACCCCTCCTCTCCATAAGCATGTTTCTCTCAAATGATGCAACACATTCTCTTTGCTAATCACACTGTTATCAACTACCACACAAGCATCTAAAATAAAAATTAAGTTGAATAATGGATGGGTAGATGACCGAGCGCGGTCCACCGATGTAAGTATTTTTTTATATAATTTCATATAATTGCAATTGAATATATAACTAACTAATTTTACTTTTACCTCAACAGACAAATTACAAAGACCGCCTGAGGGAGGTGGAGTCACAGATTGGGGACACCTCCATGACTGATGCCTCCACCAAGCTGGAGATCTGGAGAGATGTTGCGGGTGGCAAGACCCGAGGCCGCTATTATGGCACCGGGGACTTGGCAACCAACATTCGTCCAGGTGTGGCCAGCCTCACTCAGGAGTCTCGGGCTCATACCAGCGGGAGAGATGGGTTCGGGTCACAGCATTCAACAAAAGTAATTGAAGCAAGGCAGGAGTCTCGCCAGGCTATAGCGAAGGCTGCACAGTTGGAGGATGAGTTAGGATGACTCCGACAACAGATGCAGCAGTTGCTGGAGGCTCAGGCTGCAGCTCAGGCTCAGGCTCAACCGCACCCCCACTACGATGCCGCCCTGGATGAGCGTCCGTTGGATGAGGATGAGGAGCCGACCCCACCACAACACCAGCGTCGTCGCCGCCATTGATTTTTTTATTATGTTTTTTTATACTTTTATTGTATTATGTTTGAACACATTATGTATATATATTTTTTATGTTTTTTCTTCCGTCAATGTGTTGATATGGTATTTAGTATTGTTTTTATAATTTTAAAATTAATAAATAATAAACCCTAAACCCTAAATATTAAAATAAAATAAATAATAATAAATTTAATTTTAAAAAAATTATCTTTAGCAACGACCTTGGCCGTCACTAAGGTCGTCGCTCGATAAAAAAATTAAAAAAACAGTAATATGTAGCGACAGCCATGATTTTAGAGACGACTTTAGCAACCACTATGCCAAAAAAGACATATAAAGGCGCTTCCGTGTTAGGTTTAAGGGCGCTTACTAACGCCCTCTTACCATGTGTCTTCGTAGGGTACGCAAAACAATGGCGTTTACGAAACACCCTAAACATAAATCAGTGAGGGCGCTTAGAAGAAACCGCCCTTAAGGTGAGTCAGTAAGGGCGCTTTCTTCCTTTTAAGCGCCCTACAAATGCATCCTGGCGCTTACCAGGAAGGGAGCGCCCTTAACAACTTATGGTAAGGGAGCTTATACCATCCTAAGCGCCCTCTCTAGGATTTTTTTTTAACGTGTGCTATATTAATTTGATGCATTGCTGAATTCTTTTTGTATGTAATACCAAATGACAACTATTTGGCAACCTTTAATACTCCATTACTAGCTAGCTTAAAACCAATTTCTTTATATCACAAAGTTACTCAAATAATCTAATGAAAAATTTAGGGCCTGTTTGGTTTACATTTTCATTTCCTGTTTTCATTTTGTTTCCTGTTTTCTGAAATTTTACAAAGGAAAAACTGGAAATGCTGGAAACAGCAAATTTTTGTTTCCAGCATTTCCAGTTTTTTCTTTGTAAAATTCCAGAAAACAGAAAACAGAAAATGGAAACAGGAAATGAAAATGCAAACCAAACAAACCCTTATAGAGCCTATAAAAATTTGGGCAGAGTTTCACCTATTTTTCCAACTTTTCCCAAAATTTCAAAGACCTATAACACTCCATTACCAGCAACCAAAATTCAGCAATGAAACATTGGAAACAAATACACATAATCAACATATCACATTTCACCAACTTCACATTAACACATATCAAGGCAGTAGATATTATCTCAAAGCAATACATATTATCTTCACATTAACACAAGATCATCAATACATTTCACCATAAATATGCATGCTTCCCAAAATTTCAAGGACTCGTAACACTCCATTACTAGCGGCTAGAATTTAAAAATCAAACCTTGAAACTAATTGATATCACAAAGTTACTCAACATGATAAAATAATCTAATGAAAAATTTATAGAGCCTATAAAAATTTGGGCAGAGTTTCCCCTGTTTTTCCAACTTTCCCAAAATTTCAAAGACCTATAACACTCCATTACCAACAACCAGAATATACACATAATCAACATATCACATTTCACCAACTTCACATCAACACATCTCAAGGCAGTAGCTATTACCTGAAGGCAAATTTGAAGGCAATACATATTATCTTCATATTAACACATGATCATGAATACAGTTCACCATCTTTACCAACTTCAGAATTACAATTATGTCTCACTAATTTTATAGCATTTACATATCAACTCACCAAAGAAAAAACTAACTATAAGATAGAAGTGGTCATAATATGCTTAGCCCAGTCTTCTCTCACTTCATCCTATAAAGGGTGGGATCCTATCCTATATCCAGATTTGTCAAATTCACATTATATCATTGTATAACTTAGTTCTTGATCTATGAAAATTTCGGCAGCATTTCACCTTGGTTCTCCAAGAACACGACATAATCTGTGTGATTAAATTCACAAAATTATGTATGTACTCGGAGAACAAAGGGAAACGCATACCGACATGACTCATAGATCAAGAATAAAGTCATACAGTGATATCTTTAATGTGAATTTACAATTCCAGACTGTCCAACTTTGGACAATTTAAGAACAAATTGTATATTATGTCAATCATAATATACAATGTTTTCTTAAACTGGAAACTAAGGTAAATTTATGCATATGCAACATGACCTAAAAAAAACTTAGAACTAAAAGAATTATTGGAAAAATGAAGCGTACCTGACCAATAAAACTCACTTGCAAGCTGACACACAACTCGAGTTAGATCGGTACTCAAATCTGTTACAAAAAATATATAAAAGATACCTATTATTAAATAGGTTAATCATGACATAACCAACACCGAAGATATATATTTATAATTAAAAATAATTGAAGGAAAAGTAAATTTAAAAAATAAAAGAAAGAGGTTAATAATAATAATAATAAAAATTCGAACATCTTTACTGCAACATTAATACACTTCAATTTAAAAAACTATGATCAATACCTTATACCAACAGAGTTAGAATCTCATCCGCAATCATTACCTAATTTAACTTACAAAAACCAACGCAATCAAATAAACTTATCTAGTAAGTATAATAAAGCTTAAGTTGAGAAATATATAATTTACTTTTTAATTATTTAAGAAATAAGTATCAAATGATCTTGTTAATATTGCCATACTACACATGGGTATCAAATGACTAGGCACACAAGAAGCATCTCCTTAGTTGTACTTGCTGATTTATCTCAGCCAGTGTGACAAAAAGTAAGCTTCAATGTACTTGGACGGTACACTCTTATGTATGTAATCTAATTCCATATGGCCCTGACCTAAGCAAACTGAAGCATTGACATGAGTCATGACTAATTTTGTTGCCACAGCATTATAAGTGCCAATTGAAGCTTCATCCCAATCCATGTAATGCTTTGACACACTAATACTGGACTTATGATCTCATCACTATCATTGTTCTTAAAAGGTAATTCATCTACATTCCTAGCATCAATTTGACATACTCCCTTCTTGAGTAGTGCTCTTGACACAACAATTGCACTCCATCTATGTCATGTTCATGAAATTAAATTTCATTTTTATAATTAAAAAGAATTGAAGGAAAAGTAAATTTAAAAAATAAAAGAAAGAGGATAATGATTAGTCCAACAAAGGTTATATTCAAGTTACACCAATCATTTCAACTCAAGTTAATAGTGCTTAATCAGTAAATCTGCAGAATTCAATACTAAACATTAAAATCCTACCAGCCATATTAATAAAAATTACAAACTACAAATTAAGTTTCTCTGAACCTGGCCTGCTTGGTGAATGGTGATAATGATCAGAACCACCCTATTAATTTATTAACGTCAAGCACTCAAGCCAAACAGACCAGTATAGCTAGTGACTAGCAGAACAAGCCAACGAAAGCATCAGATTTAATATAGGGTAAATTCTCAAATTAATGCATCAAATATTAACGTTTTAACATGTAAATTTTTTAAAATTAAACTATGACTAGACTAGTCTCAATTAAATAATAAAATTGTCATTACGTTCATTTTTGTATAAAAGACTAAAAGACTAAAGTAGTAATAAAAAAACTAAGAGTAAACATTTGATTTGGTGCCCAAACTTTCAAAGTACCTCATATTAAGATAAAGGATATTTGGAAGTTATAATTACCTATATAATTAATTTAGTTCTGGGATTAATGAGGGATTACAATTTCGAGGATGAAATGGTTTACTCAAATATACTCCCTCCGGTCCTAATTATAAGAACCTTTTAACTACTTCACACAGATTAAGGAAGTTGGTTAATTTAGTTGGTTGCAATGATTTTGTCATGAATGTGTATCATATTTCCTGAATTGCCCTTGAATTTATTGAGACCCACTATCTTTCTCTTTCTATTTAATAACTCTATTGTGTGATACTCTCTCCACTAATTAATTACTCACCTACATCCACTAATGGGGTATTTTGGTCACGAAATAATTAATGCATAGGACAATATGAAAAGGTTCTTATAAAAAGGACCAAGACTCACCCAAAAAAAGTTCTTATAAATAGGACTGGAGGGGGTATTAAATTTAAAGATTCAGTTTCCTAAGCTAAAATGTTGGTCACTTGGTTAAGTTGATTCTGATCATACAGATACAAGGACACTAGCAGGACAAATATGGGAACAGATTCACTTCATTGCACAGTTGAGAAACATTTTATATTATAGCCCCACCACCCCTACGTTCAGGGGTAAAGTCCCTAGCTATCACTAGTTAGTTTCTTTTAACCAGCAATTTCACATGCCATGGGATTCTATGGCAAAAGATCCCTCCTTAGCTTAATGGACACAGAAAAGACAGAACAACAATCCCCCATTCACCTTTGTGACCAAAACCACAGAGAGATAATAAGTGAACAAGATGTTCAGTTTACTCCCCCAAGACCTTCCAGCTCTGATGGGACAATGTTCCAAATGATGTCAACCCCTTGTCCTGAATCACCATGGACCCTTTCTCCTCTCACAACCCCTTCCCCTTCTCTGCTTTACCACTGCATAGCCTCTCTCCACTGCCATGAAGGTAACATCTACGCCATTGCAGCTTCCAAAGGTTTAATCTTTACAGGCTCCAACAGCAGCAGGATTCGTGTGTGGAAGCAACCAGATTGCATGGACAAAGGGTATCTAAAAGCAAGCTCTGGTGAGGTAAGAGCCCTTTTAGCTTATAGCAACATGCTTTTCTCAACACACAAGGATCACAAGATCCGGATATGGAACTTCACTGTCTCAGAACACTTCAAATCCTAGAAAGTAGGTACTCTTCCTAGGAAAAACTCGGTTCTGTTGTTCCCTAGAGCAAAGAACACACTGCGACACAAAGATTCTGTTTCTTGCATGGCTTATTACCACTCAGAAGGACTATTGCTCTCATGACAGAACGGTGAAAGCTTGGCGTGTCTCAGATAGAAAATGTGTTGACTCATTTTTGGCACATGAAGATAACATAAATGCTATCTTAGTGAACACTTTTTTGTCTCTTGCTTGGGCTGTTTCCCATGGAGAGGTCTAAGACACATCACTTTTTTCTAACTCTCAAAAAATCCTGTGAAGGTTTTTACTACAGTCCCGCACACTGTTTAGTGGCCCCAATTTGCTAGGGGGGCCCTTTTTAATCTACATTTGAGATTTACAAAATGAATGGTTCTCTGTCAGATGTATATAAATTGCTATTGCTATTCATCACTTTTCTTTTAGAACAGAATTCAAATTATTAATAGTTAATCATGCAGAAGAGGAAGACCCCCAAGGCAATTTTTAGCTAATCATCAGCAGAGGCACAAACACAAAGAAGTCCTGAGATTTTCAAAATTCAAAGTGCAGAAACAAATCACATCAGATAACTCTATTACCTAAGTGATTCAACTTATACTAGAGTTCTGAATGATTGGGGTCTTGTTGTTTGGTTCAAAGTCTTGATATCAGGACACAAATTATGATGGCATTGACACCAAATAGAGTTTGTGAAATGCCTGCAACTCAGACTAGAGCTACTACTACGAACCATTGGAAGTTCAGAAGTACTGTGAAAGCAGGCTATTATTTTACAATTCAGAAGCTGAAACCATCTTTGTGGTACCATTTTTCCACTTTTAAACGTCTAAATGTACGTGTCAACCCATCTTAGAACAAGCTATTCCTTGGCCAATTCTCAAAGTTAGCTTCAGTCAACTACAAACTGAGTTGTAACTACTTTGATCAGTCACATGATGAATCCTGATAAGTTAACAGTTAGGGATATGACCGAGGAGCAAGTCCAAAATCAATCCAAAACTGCACATAGATATGACCGAAACAAAAGAGCAAGCAGAACAGGAAGAGGATGCAAAACGCAAGGTCATAACCTCAATACAAGAATTGATCGATTTGGTCCTGTAATTCCTAATATATCACATTAAAAGAAAAAAAAAAAAGAGAAAGAAGATTGATCGATTTGAATTAATCAAGCATAAATTGAGCTTCATCGAATTGAATAGATTAGAGCTAAATTAATAAATCAAGAGAAATAAAAGGAAACCTGAAGAGGAGCGAATGGTTTGGTTCTGACTTCTGAGAAATGAAACGGCAGAAGAGAGTTAGTTGGGCGGGTATAGGTATTTGGTTTGGATTTGGAACTATCTATCTACATTCTACAGTCACTGATGATGATGATCATAGCATAGAAAAGGAAACCTTAAAGAGGCAAGGATGTTGGTTTTATCCTCTACTTTTGTTGTTTGCGAAATTTTAACGTCTAAATGTACGTTACAATTCATCATGTGCATTTTGTAAACCCTAACCTTTTCACGGTGCGGTGGTGGACCGGCGCGGTGGGGGAACGCTTCACGGAGACAGCGACCAACAACAGATGAGCTTCACGGCTCGACGGCGACAACAGCAACGAACAGCGCGGGCGAGGGCGAGGGCAAGGGCGACGACGATGTTCCTTCTGCGAGAACAACAGCTGTGTTTTCTCCTCCCGCAACGGCGACGGCGAGGACAGCAGCTAACAGTGCATCCTCCTAGCGTGACGGCGACGTTCCTCTGGTTGTGGACGGTGGACGACGGCGACGTTCCTTTGGCGGTGGGCGGTGGACGACGACGACGTTTCTTGGCGCAGGCGACGTCACGGTGAGTTTTGGGTCTTGGTTGAGGGAGGGAGGTTTAGAGGGTTTTGGGTCTGTGAAGGGGACGAAGAGTCGTTTTGGGTCTCAAACTAGTGAGTGAGAACAAAAAAAAGAGTCATGTTATTTTTGTTTTGTTAGGGCGTTTCCTTTGTGAACATATTGTTCGCTCTGTCTAGGCTATTAGTTAGTTCCTAACTAGTCCCGTAACACTCATAATCAAAGGATTTTAGTAGGTAATTTACTTCTTCATTATATCAGTACGGTGGATTCTAGGGTGAAGTAGTAAAATAAGTGGTATATGGTGTGACCCATGAATTAGGGGGTTTTAGGTAAAAATATAATTTTTAAAATTTGCAATTTGGTCCTTCTATTATTATATTATTTGTAGGCATGTTTCTCTCTCCTCTCTCTGTTTCTCTTTCCTTTCCCTCTCCTCTATTTCTCTCTTATCGC